>BQNB010100820.1:0-24617 GCA_026074375.1 Tanacetum coccineum
GTGCTTTCTATATTCCATAAGTGTACATGTCAGTGCACTTATGTGTCAAAATAAGAGAAATCTTATTTTTCATGGTGTTGGATTTTCAAAATAAACATTAATTCATCCGAAAATGCTTTTCAAAGACATTTGACCACTCAAACAACGACTACAACTCTTTCAATAGAAAACGGGTCATTGTTTGAGGGGGAGAAAATATCAAATTTATTCTTCATAAAATCTGCTTGTGATAAAGGAAAGGTTTTAAACAATAACGGGTTAACAATTAAAGGGGAGTTAATTAAGTTTAGCTTACGTGAGCCTTAACAATTATGTGTTTATGCCTTTAGGGAGTATATGTGCAAATATAAGTTTCTAGGTATGCTTGTTAAAACATTAGGGACTAAATGTGCCATTTGTTAAACTTAAAATGCATATTAGGACTTATATAAATCAAATGCATTGGATAGTAAACTAGAGGGGGCAAAAGTGTCAAAAACAAAATTTGTTTTATAACACTTTCACACTCCCCCGTCCTTTTACATACACAAACACACACTTAGAAATTTTTTCCCTCCCCTCACTCTCATTCAAAATCGTCATCTACCAATCTTCAAATTCAGTTGATATCAATCAAAAGGTATAACTAAAGACTTGTTCTACACACCCCACACGACCTATATCTCAATCGAATCATTTTTTACGCATTTTAATTTGAAAAACCCTATAAAACGATTTAGGGTTCTTCAAAATTAAAAGTGTGCAAAACATTTAATTGATTAAGGGGTTTTGTTCGTTTGGGCGTGTTATTCATTCATTTAAAATAGTTTTTCATTTGGTTATCATTTGATTGAGTTTTGTTTGATTATTGTATACGAAATTTTGGGTTTTAGGGATTTAGTGTAATTTGTTTGTGGGTTTTGTGCTAGGACAATTGTATTTACTTCCTTGGATGTGTTTGAGCCTTAAATCCTCATCCTTGTTTGAAGTTTCTTGTACGAATGCATCAAAATGAATAAATATGCTTGTTCTTGATCGTTTTTGATGATTCTGTGGCTAAATGTTGTTATAAATGAACCTAAGTGTTATTCATCTGTTAAGAATTCTATTTGAACACTTCTTGATACTTAAAATTTCATGTTTGTGAAAAATGTGTTTGAAGGCGAGTTATCAACTGCCTGTGTGAGGCGAGTTAACAACACCTTCAGAAGGCGAGTTAACAACTCCCTTCAGAAGGCGAGTTAACAACACTCCCTCACAAGGCGAGTTATCAACTCCCTTCATGAGGCGAGTTAACAATTCCCTTCAGAAGGCGAGTTAACAACTTGCTTCACGAGGAGATTTAACAATCCATTATAGAAGGCGATTTATCAATCATATATATGAGGCGATTTAACAATTCCTTTAGGAAGCGAGTTAACAATCCTATATAGGAGGCGATTTATCAGTCTTATATAGGAGGCGATTTAACAGGAGGCGATTTAGCAATGTTTTACTTTAAGAAATTTTTAAGATTAAATCTTTTTGGAGGCAATGTTTAACTCATGTTAAGTAGCTAATTAAAATTGGTTAATTTCGCAACCTAAACAAGTTAAGTAGGCTATATAACGAGGTTCAACAAGAATATTGAAACACATCTTAGGTTACCTTATTCTCTACAAGTTAGTTTGAATAGGATTCCCAAAAACACTAATTCAGTTGTCTTAATGCCTCTCACGTTATGCCCTATTAAGTTTCCCTTCGGATGATTAGATCTTATTCAATAATGCTAAATGCCTTAATGTGCCTAATCATTTGAATCATATCACAACATGCATCAATCTTAAGCATTCAACAATAAAAAGGCCTTATAGTGTTTTATATATAAACTGTATTAGTCAAATCATAGCAGAAACATGAATACCACTCAAGCTCAACAGAAAGCCCTTGATGATGCTCTTGTTGCCCCTGTGGACCGTCCTGAGTTCGGGAAATGCAACATGAGACTCAAGACATACATCAAACCAAAAGAAGCTACATTTCAAGTCGTGCTGGATGCTCTTGCTCTCACTCCCTTCTACCGTGCATTCCTGATCACTTTAGATATTCCTGCTATTTATATGCAAGAATTTTGGGCTATAGTTTCTGTCCATAAGTCATCCATCATATTCATAATAAATAAGAAGAAAATCTCTCTCGATGTTGATATGTTTCGATAAATTCTCTAGTTTTGTCCTAAAATTCCAGGACAAAAGTTTGAAGACCTCTAACTGGAACATGACATTCTCTCTTTCATCAGAGATCTTGGACACACTGGAGACATCACCTATCTCACTAATGTGAATATTGACTACTTACATCAACCATGGAGCGCATTTGCTACCTTCATCAACAAGTGTCTAAGTGGCAAAGAAACTATAATGGACAAGATTTGTCTGTCCCATGCTCAGATCCTCTAGGGTATGTTCTATAAGAAGAACATCGACTATGTGTATCTACTCTAGGAAGAATTCCTATTCCAGATTGAATACAAATATGCTAAGAAGACAAATAAGATGTCATACCCTAGATTCAGAAAGATCATCATCGATTACTTCATGTCAAAGGATCAGTCTATTTCGAGGAGAAACAAGATGTTTTGGCACACCGCTCGAGATGATACCATGTTTACTTATATGAGATGTATCTCCAGACATAAAGATACTCAAGTATATGGTACCATTCTCCCAAAGGAACTAACAAACCAAGAAATGTTGGAATCCAATACTTACAAGACATACTACGTGTTTGCTTCTGGAGAGAAAACTCCAAAACCTAAGTACGTTTGAAAGAAAGCTGATTTTGATACATCACCCAAGCAGAAGCTTGTTCAAGCTACTAAAGGTACCAAAATCAAGTCTAAAGCAAAGGTGTCTAAATCTAACAAGAAGAAGCAACCTGCAAAGAAGCTAAAAGCCAAAGGATTAGCTGTCTTATCCGAGGTTGCATTAATTGAAGCTGAACAACTGAAGCTGGCTACCAAAAGAAGAAAGAAAGACTTTCACATATCACATGCAAGTGGCTTAGGTGATGGAGTTGACACTCAGTCAAAGGTTCTTGATGAGCAGCAACAAAAGACTTCTGGTACAAATAAAGGAACCGATACTATACCAGGGGTTCCTGATGTACCTATATACTAATATGAAAGTAAGAAAGAATCTTGGGGAGATAGTGATGAAGATGATGATGATGAGGATGACTTTGATAATGATAGTGATGATAATGATGACGAAAGGACAGAATCTAAGAGAGATGAGATTCCTAATCCCAATAAGACTAATGAAGAACATAACAAAGAAGAAGAAGAATATGATGATGAATTCAATATTAAAGAAGAAGAAAAGATTGATTATGAAGAATCAATGAATAAAGAAGAAGATGATGAGGTTACTAATGAGCTGTATGATGATGTGAATGTGAATTTGGGAAATGAAGATACTGATATGACCAATGCTGATCAAGGTGCCTCAGAACAACAAAATGCTTCTAAAGAATTAGGATTTGATCAAGTAGAGGAAGATGCTCATGTGACACTTACACCTATTCTTGACACACAGAAGACTAAAGGTCCAACACAAAGCTCTTATGTCTCCTCCGACTTTACAAGCAAACTCCTAAATCTTGATAATCTATCTCCAGCTGACAATGAGATTGCCTCTTTGATGGACACCACAACTCAGCATGCAACAACAATTCTTGAAATCACATAAAGTTTCACTACAAATGTTCCTCCACCACCTCCTTTATTCAATCCTTTATTGCCACAAGCAACACCAACTCCAACACCAACGGCTTCAGATACTACAACATCACTTCTTGCACTTCCAGACTTTGCTTCTGTATTCAAATTTAATGAAAGAGTCACCAACCTGGAAAAAGATCTGTTAGAGATAAAGCGAGTTGACCAGTATGCTCAAGCTCTCTCCTCTATTCCTGTTATAGTTGATCGTTACATGGATAACAAACTTGGAGAAGCGATAAACAAGACCATTCTAGCACATAATTTGGACTGCAGACAAGAAGCTTAGGATGAGAAGAATGCTTACATAGAACTCGTTGACATGTCAATGAGAGCTCTTATTAAGGAATAAGTCAACACTCAACTTCCTCAGATTCTCCATTAAGCAGTATCAGATTTTGCAAATCCTGTGATAAAGAAAAATGTCACAGAATTAATAGAAGCTGCAGTCTTGACAAGGTCTTCTTCACAACCAACATCTACTTATGAGGTAGCTGCATCACTCTCTGAGTTTTAGCTTATAAAGATACTAATAGACAAGATGGAGAAGAACAAGTCATATGATAAAACTGACTACAAAAATAAGCTTTATGATGCACTAATCGAGTCTTATAACACTAACAAAGATCTCTTTGATTCATATGGTGAAGTCTTTTCGTTGAAGAGGAGTTGAGATAAAAAAGACAAAGATCGAGACCCCTCCGCTAGATCAGACCGAGGGACGAAAAGAAGGAAATCGAGTAAAGATGCTAAGTCATCTAAAGATTTAAGGTCAAAGGAAAAATGTCTTCAAGCACCTCTAAAGATGCCTCCCAATCTCAACATAAGTCTTCCGGAAAGTCTGCCCATGCAGAGGAGCTAAGTCATACTGTTGAAGACTCAGTCATGCAATAAGATTAAGAGTTCGTCATGGGAGACAATAATGAACAACCCGCTAACAAGGAGGTTACCAAAGCTGACTGGTTTAAGAAACCCGAGCGACCTCCAACTCCTGATCCTGATTGGAGTAAGAGACAACAAGTTTACTTTCGACCTCCTTAGACCTGGATTAGTCAAGTTGCACATGCTAAAGAACCTCCCACTTCATTTGATGAGCTCAATGATACTTCATTTGATTTCTCTGCATTTGTCATGAATCGGCTTAAAATTCCAAATCTGACTTAAGAAATTCTGGTTAGATCGGCATTCAACCTGCTCAAAGGCACTTGTAAGAGTATTACGGAATTAGAGTACCATCTTGAAGAATGTTCCAAAGCAAAAACTGAACGACTCGACTGGCATAACCCCGAAAACAAACCGTATCCGTTCGATCTTAGAAAGCCTCTTCCGTTAATTCAAGATCATAAAGGACGCCAAATTATCCCTCAGGATTATTTTATTAATAAAGATCTGGAATATCTAAAGGGTGGAGATTTAAGTAGACGATACTCTACTTTTGTGAAAAAGATAAAAGCTGCTAATTATGATCTCAAATGGAACAAAGACTTGGTTCCTAACTTGTGGAGTCTTGTGGAGGTTAAATATGATTAACATGTGAAGAATATCTAATAACATACTTGATGAGTAATAACATACTTGATGAGGGAAAGAGAGGTAGTTTTAGAGAGAGAGAGAGAGGTTGGAAGAACACTTTAGAGAGAGAAAGTAAACATAAAGAGAAAATGCATTAATGTGTGTGAAAATAATAAACAACCAACACCCTTTCCATAGCATGGAAAGGGTATTTATACTTCTTATGGCTGGCTATGGACATGGCTTACATGGGCTTTCCATGGGCCATGGGCTAACTAGCCTAGCAAGTTTCCAAAAATAACTAAACGAGCTATCTAATTATATCTATGGAAATGACCAACACTTTCGTGTTCCTAACAATCCCCCTTAAAGGAGGTCACTCCATTTTACAAAAACTCAAACCTAGCATACTATGAAGGTCTTCGTTCTTATGCTCGCAGACTTCTTTTTCTTTTATTTATCTTGTGAATATGGCGTAGTGATCATTGACTTTAGGCTTGAGCTTGGTCCATTGACTTGTATGTAATAGTGTGATCTTGAGCATCATGAGATCATCAACCAAGCATAATCTCTTTTCGCCATCTTGTAAACTTTGCCATCTTATGAACTTGTGACTTTTGGACCAACATGCTCATACCTTTCTTGATTTGTCAACTTGAAAAGCTTTAATATTGCATCTTTCTTGAAGTTCTTTAACTTTAACACTTCGTCGCTTCTAGAAGGACGTACGGTTTCAGAGTAGCGAAAGTCTTGAAACATGTACTTGAGCTTTCATGATGTCTTTATATTTGTCGGTCGGGTATGAGCATGTGGTTATGAATCTTTGAGACAGCTAGAATCAGGTACCTTCACCTCTATCTTTAAGTATCCTACATTAAAATAGTTAGAAATAAAGCGAGGGGGGGGGGGCAAATATGGCTTTGTCATTCATTCGTGTTAGGTTGAAGTAACCTTTGAATCTGTGAGGATTGACCTGTGATCAGGTAGATTAAATTTAAGAAGAATCTCCTTGACATGATTTCCAGCTGAAGTACAAATCTTTCTAACACATATGTATTAGATTCATCAAACTCAACATGTTCTCATTACCGAAACGTCTCAAAGCAGACAACACGATAAGAGTAAACTAACGAGTTACTATCTCACCGATTGAAATAAAAATTGATTTGAAAAAATCAATTGACGTGTCACTTGCTAAAGTGGTTTTGTGACACATCGAGAGTGTTAATCATTTCAAAAGTTCATCATCAATCGTCAATTCATATACTGGAAGAAGTTTGATTCATTAAGAATCGCACCATCGTTTCTTTCCAGTTATCACAAGTTTGATTCTTATAGAATCGCACAAGTCACCTACCATGAGCTTGTTTGATGTTGGCTCAAGCAGGATTTCCATCTTCATTGTGATTACTTGAGTATCACTCTAATTTTCTGGCAAAATCATAAGGATATTGCGTAGGACTCTTTATATATTTCTCGTTATTCACATTGTGTGAGATAACAAGCATAATATTGACAAGTGTCCTAATGAGATTTATGAATGATCTCTTTGGCTCTAGACTCAATAGTGCACTTTGGTTTTAGTGATCGGAAACTAGAGCAGACCGCCACCTTTTCAATACCAACTAACTCAGAGTGGGAAAGTTGATAGAAATGTGTGTAATCTCCGTGAGAAATGAAATAGAAATATTTTGAGAGATTCTGAGTGGTCAGGGAGGGTTGTGCATTTCATCTCTGGGTCCATGATGCCAGTCTTCAATGTCAGCAATCATCTTTGTGATTCTTGACAGCAGATGTATTGACCCAGTTTCTGCCTATGTGTAAGGAATGCTTCTTTCTTTTCACCCTTTATCTTAACTTTTCTTTTTTAATTCTTCAACCCCTTCAACGCTTACTGAGACTTCATTACTAGTACCTTGTTGGGTTTGTTCTAGTACTAGCTCCATCTCAGTCGGTACTTTTCCCTTATTCTCACATTTACTCCTTTTTTCATACCTAAGGACTACTACACTATCTAGTGGAATATCCTTGGGTAGATCCCTTTGGTTCTAGCTGGATCATGGGAATGAATACTTAACCTTAACCACCTTAAAACTCCAATACAGTAAATTAAATGGTCGGTCTTTGGTACTTCCACATTTCTGCCAACACGTAACCATTTGCTCCCCCTTCATATGTGCATCGATTAATCGAAAGAGTTTAGCACTCATATGGGATAGCGTACACTTGAGATCTTAAAAATCACATTATTAGCCATATATTTTAATCATATTTTCTCCCCTTATCAAAAATATTAAACCTCTTGATATTTTGGATATCAATTAATTCAAATATAACTGCTTTCGGGAAAAAATGTCCAATTATTAACAAGCCATATAAGGAACATTTTTAATGCCCCCTCAAATTATGAGGGTATTATATGGTGTTTGAGTATGTTAATTTGAATTTTTTTTGAATTTACTAAGAAATTCTTGAAAATTCATACTCAAACATTATATATGCCTAATTTTTAAGTCTACACTACACATTTATATATTCACAAGATTAATATGTACGAGGTTTGACCTGAATTATGAGAAAATCATATGATAGAATCATATGGTTCTTTGTAGCAGCCGTAGGTCTTCCCCGTAGTCTGTCTTAAGAAGTTATCTTAGCTTCCTCCTAAATCAACAATCCTTTCTTGAGTAGATTCAAAACATTTTTGCAAGCCGCCTCAAAGTCTTGATGTAAAAAACCCAAATATCCAAAGTACACAATTAATTCGAAACCTTAACACCAAAGTCAATTGAGTCCCAGATGTCTGTATTTCTCCTTACACTATAGTGATGATATAAATTGTAACACCAAAGTCAACTAAATTCCGGATGTCACAATTATTCCTCTAAGTAGTCGAAATGATAAAACCTAAGTCAACTAAGTCACAAATGTACTCATTTCTTTTTGCAGAATACTGACTATCTTAAGGAATCATCATACTTATCAAACCTATGTGTACCTCTTTTGTCAACTAATTCAACTCCCTTTTAAAATAAGCTTAGTTGTATCCGTTGAGAAAACCAATTTATTGAATCGAGTAACCAATCTTCTCACGCTTAGAATAAATCTTCTTATAACACTTCCCCTAGTATCTTAAATGATGCATATTGAAATCACAAGATATCTTTCCCCCCTTAATGTAGTGAAATAGGCACGGAGAAGTAACAAGTTAAAACACTGATTTTCTCTGTGGTTATGACATTTGTCTTCTCGGAATGACCTAAAATGAGAGTAGGGTATGAATTCTATCAAGTGTACTCATTATCATTCTTGTATATCTATTCCTTCCCCCTTGCTAGTTTCGATACATTGGAATCAGCAAAACATAGTACGCAAATATACTAGGAGATCGTATGGTTCGAAGAAATTGATAAGCTAATAGTCTTATTCCCGTGAGATCAAACTTTGTTCTTAAAATTGAAATATGTCCCTAAAAGTTTGTAATCAAAATGGACTTCTAAAGCCTTTACTAGTTAATATAAGTTAACTCCCTTTAAACTTGTTATCCGTCATTATAAAAACTTTATCCGTTTATTCCGTGACTTATTTTGAAAGACCGTTTTAAAAGATTATTTGATGACACTTTCTCCCTCTCAAATAATGACCTGTTTTCTATTTAAAGAGATGTTGTCATTGTTTGAGTAGTCGAATTGTGTTTGAAAATCTTTTTGTGTGAAGACAACTTTTTACCAATAAAAATAAGATTTCTCTTATTTTGACACATAAGCGCACTGACACGTACACTTATGGAATAAAGGAATATAGGCTGTCTTTGTTGTTTGTCGTGTTCAAAGTAAACACAAGCCTTTTCATGGTCATAAAGTAGACCATGCCCGAGAAAAAAATTCCCGTTATGAGGTCAAGTTTTGTTTTTTAAATACTTGCCTTTAAGATGATGACCGGGTTGCTATCGGAAATAATAGCAAGCCATATTGGCATGTTTTGAAAACTTTTGAACTTCTGCTCGAACTTCATTTACAGCCTCGTATCATTATTAAATGACATTTCTAAGACCGTAAATGTTATCGATTTTCAGAAGACATGCCATTATTACCTCTTTTTATATTTTTCTCATTTTTTAATTTTTTTTTCTTTGGTTTTAAAGATTTTATATTTTTGTATTTTGTTTTTATAAAGGTTTTCTGAAAATGAAAAATCTTTTTGGTTTTTCTGGTTTTTAATATATATACATATTATATACAGGATATTTGAATAGGTACCACCACTATTCTTCAGCTTCATCTGCCAATTGTTTCAGGGTCTCCGGCGTAAAACTTCGCATTCCCAGCTTGTTGATAAGAAATTCAATTCTTTCTCTGCCAAGGGCTTTAGTGAAGATGTCCGCTAGCTGATACTCCGTATTGACAAAGTAAAGCTCTACTACTCCGTTCTCAACTTGCTCTTTTATGAAGTGGAATCTGATGTCAATATGTTTTGATCGAGAATGTTGAACATTGTTGCAGCATAAGGCAATAGCGCTTTTGTTATCACAGTACATTGGAATTTTATTGAATCCAAGGCCATAGTCGGTAAGCTGTGATCTCATCCAAAGGACTTGAGCACAACAGCCAGACAAGGCTATATATTCAGCTTCCGTACTGGATATCGCAGCGCTTTTCTGCCTTTTTGATGACCAGCTAACAAGTCTGTCTCCCAATAATTGCATACTTCCAGATGTACTTCGTCTAGTATCTTGGCAACCCGCATGATCAGCGTCTGCATAAGCTGTTAGAGCAATAGAAGAATCCTTTGGATACCAGAGTCCCCTATTAACGGTTCCTCTTAGGTATTTAAAGATTCTTTTTACAACATGTAAGTGCTTTTCGGTAGGCTTTGCCTGATACCGGGCACACATGCATACAGTAAATGTTAGGTCTGGTCTACTGGCTGTGAGATACATAAGGGTGCCAACCATTCCACGATAGTGTGTAGGGTCAACGGCTTTCCCTTGTGTATCTTCATCCAGTTTGGATTTCTCCACCATGGGAGTATCTACGGGGTCACTAGATTCCATACCATATTTTTTCAAAGATTCTAGAGCATATTTAGACTGGTTTATAAAGATGCCTCTGGGACTTTGTGAAATCTGTAGTCCTAGAAAAAAATGATATTTTGCCCATCATCGACATCTTAAACTTTGAACACATTATTTTTGAAAATTGGTCACATAGTTCAGGTGTAGTAGACGCAAAGATTATATCATCAACATAGATTTGTACCAGGAGAATATCTTTGCCTTGTCTTCTGATGAACAATGGGGATCCACGGTTCCTTTAAAGAATTCATGAGAGAGTAGAAACTTTGACAATAGATCGTACCACGCGCGAGGAGCTTGTTTCAATCCATAGAGAGCCTTATTAAGCTTGTACACATAATTCGGATTGTCTTTATCCACAAACCCGTCTGGTTGGCTGACATAAACTTCTTCACGCAGAATGTCGTTCAAGAATGTTGTCTTAACATCCATTTGGTAGACGATCATATTCATGTGAGTAGCAAATGCGAGAAAAATTCGAATAGCATCAAGTCTTGCCACTGGAGTAAAAGATTCCTCAAAATCAATTCCCTCTTCTTGACTGTAACCACAAGCAACCAAGCGAGCCTTGTTCTTTAGAATTTCTCCCATTTCATCAAGTTTCACCTTATAAATCCATTTTAAAGTGATGACCATTACTTTATCTGGACGAGGAACGAGTTCCTAGACTTCAAGACGTTCAAATTCATTTAACTCCTCTTGCATTACTTCAATCCAACATGCTTGAGTTAATGCGTCTTTATAAGTCTTAGGTTCAACTGACGAGAGAAAAGCATCGTAGTAACAAAAAAAAGCTTGTTCATAGAGTTGGAGTCTTATGGAAACAGGTCTTCCGAGTTCACCGATGATGTTGTCTAAAGGATGATCCTTGGTCCATTTAGTAACATGTTCGGAGTTAGGAGCAACAGTGTCCACAATGGTGGGAATAACGTCCAAAGAAGAAGATGCTTCAGAATCATTTTCTGGAATTAGAATGCCAAAGAATGGATCGTTATTCATGTGTGCAACATCTAAGTCGTGATTCTCTTCTTCAACATCATTAGAAATGACCAGTGATTGTGTTTCAGGTGAAGTTTGTGAGTTACTAGCAGATGGTGCATCTTGGTCAACAGTTGTTGAGGAAGGTGAACTAGTTGAAGCAGCGGGTTCTGGAGCTACTGCATCAACAATTAGAGCAATTACTTCAGGGGCTGGGTGATCAACACTTGATGGAGGGTTGAGTAATTCATCAAACAGTAGTTGAAACAAAAGATCCCAATCAGTTCTTGAAGGTGGTACAAATGATGTTGAAGGAGGAGGGTTTGGCACGAATCCTAAACTAATTGTTGCAGGAGTCATATCATGAAGTGCGGGTTTTAAACTGTTGTGTTCAGAAGCCATAGTTGTCAGCTCATCAAAATCTACATGAATTGTTTCGATGATTCGTCTGGTACGTCGGTTGTAAATTCGAAATGCTTTCTTTGTGGGTGCGTAGCCAATGAAAATACCAATATCAGCTTTCGGTTGTAACTTTCCTATGTTCTCGTTATCATTTGTCGGATAACAAAGTGCACCAAATACGTGAAAAAATGATAAGTCGGGAAGTTTGTCATGTAAAAGCTCATATGGTGTTTTGCCATGACGAAGACGTATGATGGAACGATTTTGGGTATAACATGCGGTAGCAACTGCTTCTGCCCATAAGAATAACGGAGCTTTTGCATAAATCAACATTGTGCGGGCAGCTTCAATTAACGTACGATTACGTCTTTCAACGACACCATTTTGCTGTGGAGAGCGAGCAACGGATGTTTCATGATAGATGCCAACCTTCTCCTAATATTCACGCAAAGTTTGATAAACAAATTCAGTTTCATTATCTGTTCTGATTCGTCGGACAGGTGCCTTAAGCCGCAGTTGAATCATCTTGAGAAACTTGATTATGAAATCTGGAGCTTCATCTTTTGACCTTAAGGACTTTACCCATGTAAATCGAGAGTAATCATCGATAATGACGAGGATGTACTTCTTTCCATTAACACTTGTGACACACATTAGGCCACAAAGATCCATGTGCAAAAGATAAAGTATTTCTTGGTTGGTGTCTTCAGATTTAGGTTTGTGGGGTTTCTTCTTGCTTTTGCCCATTGCACACGCAGAACGAAGATGGTCCTTTTCAAATTTTAGCTTAGAGAGACCTCTCACAAGATCGTGTCTAGCTAAATGGTTGATTGCACCAAAGTTCAGATGAGACAGACGTCGGTGCCATAGCCATGACTTAGTCTTTGAGGCCTTTGACAAGAGACATATAGGAGAAGACGCCATCATATCTCCAAGAGACAGTGTATATAGATTGTTTCCTCGAGATCCAGTCAATAGATAAACACCTTCTAGATTATAAATAAAGCAGGTGTGTTGACGAAAAGCAACTTTAAGGTTAGAATCACAGAATTGCCCAACGGAGAATAAGTTATATCCAAGTCCTTCCACGTAGTAAACCCTTGATATCAGTAACATTTCCCATCTGATAAATCACATTATCCCAAATATCTTTACCTCGTGATACTTTCTGAATTTATCTTTACCATAAAAATCTTATTGGATGAAATTGGTAAGCTGAGTAGCGATCTCTGGTTCATTGCTTAGAGCAGCCAAAAGTCCAACTACCAGAGAATATTTGGATGACTCAGCGAGAACATCTGGACCATAAGGAGACAAATTCGTCATGGAGAGGAAACTTTGGCTGTATTGAGTTCATACAATCAAGTCATATGCATCCAAAAAAATCGGCTGAATAAGCACGGCATTGTGGGTAATGACTGTCTGTGTGGCTTGAACTTTTATAATTCTTGGATTGGCCAATAATGCTAGCTCTTCTTTATGTAGAATTTAACCATTTGCTTGAGCTTGTACTAGCAACAATTTATCCTTAAACCAAGAATCATCCTGTTTCCTTTTAGGTTTAGTGCATTGTTTGGACATGTGTCCCTCCCCTTTGCAGTTGTAACAAATAACAGTCCTTTGTTTTCTAGAATTGCTTCACTTGCTCCTAGAGTGTAGGTCCTAGTGGTACCCGTAGCAAAAGAAATTTGCCTCCCCTGTACTGGTTGTAAAGTCACTCTTCCATCATTAATGGTAGCTTGTTGCCTAGGGTTTGACGAATTCCTCAGCTGGTTATTGGTAGTAGGATAGCGAGATGTGACGACAGCTGATAGGAATGACATCATATGGTTGATGGCATCAATGGGATCGTCACCTTGCTTGAACACTGGAACAGTTAGACCCGAGTCTAGTTGGGGAAATTCAGGTTGCTATGGTTGTTGGTTGACTGTGAGAGCATATTCCAATTGAGGGATGGATGGTTGTGGAGAATAAATGGTGTGGTGAACTGATGATTGATAATCATTGGATGGATAAGTGATTGAAAGAGGTGTTGATGATTGATTGGTTGAGTATTGTTGAGACTGATAAGATGATCCATACTGTGGAGACTGATATAGTGAAGCTTGTGGTTGAAATTGAGAGTTTTGGTATGAGTTTTAATAAATTTAATAAGGAAACTGGGTCATCTAATGGGTTGCAACCAAAGCCAGCGGATCAGAATTACGTTCATGCATTAAACGAACTTCATTTGCATGAAATTCGTGTTGTCCCAAGTAAGCATGAAGTTGATCAATGTTAGTTGTGTGCAAATCCCTAACCAGTTTGACATCTGTCACAAATTTTCTCCACTCAGAAGGAAGAGTATTTAAAAACTTGGTATTTACTTGAAATTGTTCCAGTTTCACATTGTATATGTTTATGTCATTGAGTAGCAGTGAAAATCTCAAGTAGAAGTCACGTAATGTTTCCCCCTTCTTATAAGCAAACTTATCAAATTCATCATATAGTTTGCACTCTCTTTCCTGTTTCGTCAATGAAGTTCCTTGCATGAGAAGTTGAATCCGTTCCCAAAGATCCTTGGCGATTCGATGATTGCTAACAAGTGCATAGATCTCAAGTGGTATACCTTGAAGAATGATATTTGTTGCCTTGACATCACAATCAGCTTGAATTGCATTCGTAGGAGACAATTCAGAGTATTTTCTTGGTCTAGTCACACCATTCTCTTCAATCGTAGGCCTGATGAGTGGACCATTTTGAACGGATTCAAGAATCATTCGTCCATGTTGTCTATTCGTCATGTATAACTCCATTTTGATTTTCCAAGAATCATACATATCCTTTCCAGCATAGGTGGATGATCATCAGCACTTGAAAGAATCGCTTTGTCAGTAAGAGTCGTCATTGAGAAATTTGTATGATAAAAGATTACTTGTTTGATCGAACTGTGATTGAAAGTAATTGTGTTGTTATGAGTTGTATTTTGTTTATTTTATGTCTTGAAACTTATACGGGATTTTACAATTCTTGACAAAACCGAGAAAACAAGTTAATGTTTCACGGTATTTTACAAGTCAAAGAAATAAACCGTATAATTTTTTATTTTAGCAACTTTGTGTGTTTTAACTTTAGTCCAAGTGAAGTTTCAAATTCGGTTCTCAAAAACTGCTAATTAGGTTAACACTGGAAAACTGCGAGTTAGGTTAACACTGGAAAACTGCGAGTTAGGTTAACACTGGAAAACTGCAAATTCTGAGAACTATGAATTCTAAAAACTGCTAATTCTGAAAACTACGAGTTCTGGAGCTGCGAATTTTGAGAAACTACGAGTTTTGGAGCTGCGAGTTCTGAGAAACTACGAGTTCTGGAGCTGCGAATCCGGTGAACACTAGGACGAAACACTAAAACACAAAAACACAAAAAGACACATTTTTGATAGTTTTTCCCCAAATTTTCTTGTACAACTAGTATTACTAAACCTATAGGACCCTTAAAATGTAAACTTTATGGTTTTTAAGCCAAAAAAAAATTAAATCAAGAAAAGGACTTTATAAGATTTTTCAAACACTAAATTTAACAAAAATGGTGTTTTTCTTTGATCCAAAGCTTATACACCTATATCCAAAGATACTAGATCAAATTTACCTAAGTAAATGATCCTTTAGTGTACACAAAAGCTTCGAAAACAAAGAAAGAACAAGAAGATAACGTACGGACAAACAAAAACGAACCAAATACAAACACAAAAACTAAGCAAATCACTCCATGGCTCTTGATACCAATTGATGAATATCTAATAACATACTTGATGAGGGAAAGAGAGGTATTTATAGAGAGAAAGTGGTTGAATGAACACTTTAGAGAGAGAAAATAAACATGAAAGAAAAATGCATTAAGTGTATGTGTAAAATGAACAACCAACACCCTTTCCATAGCATGGAAAGGGTTTATATACCCTAAGTTATAGCGTGTGGGCTTGGGGCCCTTAGGCTTTCCATGGGCCTTGGGCTAACTAGCCTACTTAAGTTCCAAAAATAACTAAACAAGCTATCTAATGATATCTATGGAAGTGACCGACACTTTTGTGTTCCTAACAATAGTACGGGTTGATAGACCTAGAGAACCAGTTGACGCGTATTTTAAAGATTTATTAAGCATTTGGTTCCATGAGGCCAAGTCCTAGTCAAAGAAGGTTGAAAGGTTCTCTTTTGAGTGCTTTGGTTAAGATATCGGCAATATTATCTTCGGAGGAGACCTTCTCAATTGAGATGTTTACTTTTTAGACATTATCGCGGAGGAAATGATGTATAATTTCTATATCTTTGGTACGGGAGTGAAGAACGGGGTTTTACTTAGGTCGACGACACCTTTATTATCACAAAGGACAAGTATGTCATCTAGTTCAATGTCATAGTCTACGAGGGCTTGTTTCATCCATAAAGCTTGTTGGCAAGCCTTTCATACGGATACGTATTTGGCTTCGGTGGTGGATATGGCTAAGGTAGTTTGTTTCTTAGAGAAACACGATGTGACGCAACATCCTATGAAGGTGCACACACCGCTTGTGCTATTGCAATCGACATAGTCTCTCGCATGGCCAGAATCGACGTAAACTATGGTTTCTACTCCAGTTCCCTTGGGATACCCTAATCCTAAATGTGTTGTTCCCTTAATATATCTAAAAATCCTTTTTACCACTTCAAGGTGTGAGGTTTTAGGATCTTCTTAAAAACGGACGCATAGAAAAAAACTAAACATGATGTCCGGCCAACTAGACGTAACATAGAGTAAGCTACCAATCATGCCACGGTACTTTGTGTTGTCAAAGGATTCTCCGTCTTCGTCCCTGGTGAGTTTAGTTTCAGATGACATTGGTGTTTTGATGGGTTTGGAATCTTCTAGACCGAATTTCTTACGCATTTCTTTAATGTATTTAGATTGTTGAAAAAGATGTCATCTTCTAGTTGTTTGATTTGTAAACCAAGGAAGAAATTAAATTCACCCATCATGCTCATCTCGAACTCGTCGTGCATGATTTTAGAAAAATCATCATAAAGTTCTTGATAAGTCGATCTGAAAATGATGTCGTCTGCGTATATTTGGACGATAATGATATGTGAGTCTCTTTTCTTGATAAATAGAGTGTTATTTACCAATCCCATGGTGTACTCATGATCTAGGAGAAAAGCCTTAAGTCTATCATGCCAAGCTTTGGGTGCTTGTTTAAGACCATAAAGAGCTTTTTTGAGCTTATATATACATGATTAGGTTTTTTGAAATCGACAAAACTGGGAGGTTGAGATACATAGACTTCTTCATTTATAAAACCATTTAAGAAAGCACTTTTGACATCCATTTGAAAAAGTTTGAAATCGTTTGCACAAGCATATGCAAGAAAGTTTCTTATAGATTCTAATCTTGCAACGAGAGCATAGGTTTCATCAAAATCTATTCCTTCTTGTTGCTTGTATCCTTGCTCGACAAGCCTAGCCTTGTTTCTAGATACTACACCATTTTCATCTAATTTATTTTTGAATACCCATTCTGTACCTATTACGGTTTGATTTTCAAGAGGTGGAACAAGATTCCAAACATCATTTGTTACGAATTGGTTTAATTCTTCTTGCATATCCATAGTCTAACTTTCGTCTTTAATGGCTTCTTTAATGTTTTTAGGTTCTACGGAAGATACGAAACAAAAGAAGTTGCTTTGGTTTTGAACTTGAGATCTTAAGGTTCTATCGTTTAGTTTACCTATGACCTTTTCTAATGGATGATCTTTAGTTTCTTTGATGTTTATTATTTCTTTGTTTAATGGTACATTTTCCTTATCTTCTATTTCATCTATTTGTTTTTCAATGATTTGACTCTCGATAATGTCATCATCTACTAAAGGTGATGATTTAGGAGTAGGACTTTCGTCGAATCTTACATTCAAAGACTCTTTGATTCTTATGGTTTCTTTGTTTAGGATTATATAGGCTTTACTATTGGGGGAATATCCTAGAAAAACGCCTTCGGTTGATTTAGGGTCAAATTTTGTGAGGTAATCTTTGGTGTTAAGAATAAATCATTTGCTTTCGAAAACTTTAAAATACTCTAATGAAGGCTTTTTACCTTTGAAAAGCTCGTAAGGAGTTTTTCCGAGGAAAGATCTAATCAAAATTCTATTTAAGATATATGTGGAGGTGTCGACAGCATTACACCAAAAAATTTTAGGGATAGATTGTTCATTAAGCATAGTGCGACTCATTTCTTGTAAGGTTATATTCTTACGTTCAACTACCCCATTTGATTGCGGAGTACGCGGAGCCGAGAAGTTATGAGTGATACCATTAGCATCACAAAATGCTCCAAATTGTACTTCGTTATCAAATTCCCGACCATGATCCGTACGGATTGACATAACGGGACAACCTTTTTAAACTTGAATTTTCTTGCTTAAAATTTCAAAGTGGTCAAATGCTTTATTTTTGTGTTTCAAAAATCTAGTCCATGTATATCTTAAGTAATCATCGACAATGACCAAAGTATAGTAGTTTCCTCCATAACTTTGGACGGCCGATGAACCAAACAAGTCCATATGTAAAAGTTCTAAACACTTAGTAGTAGAAACCACGTTTTTAGCCTTATGGCTTGCGTGTACTTGTTTTCCTATGTTGCACGTGTCATAAAAATAATTTTCAAATTTTAGTTTTGGTAGATTTCGAACAATTTCCTTAGATGATAGCGATTGTATAAGTCGCATATTGGCATGACCCAATCTTTGATGTCATAAGGTCAAAGTATCATCTATCGAAGTTAGACAAAGACTATCTTTAGGTAATTTACCAATTTTCATTACATAAAGTCCATTTTTTAATCCCTCTTCCTATGGTAATGTCGTCTTTAAGTATTTCACTACCGGTTTCGCTAAAGAGAACTTTACACTTTTTATCACATATTTGACCTATGCTAAGTAAGTTGAACTTTAGGATTTTCTACGTGACTAACATCATGAATAGTTAGGGAGTTGTGAGAAATCATACCTTTACCGATGATATTGCTTTTAGTATTACTACCAAGCACCACGTTACCTCCATTTATGGCTTTATAGGTTGTGAAGATATCCTTGTTGCCCGTCATATATCTTGAACACCCACTATACATGATCCATTCATCCAATTCTAATTTAACCTTTAGGCATACCTAAAAGCATGAAAGAACTCAAGCGTTTGGTCCTCAATATCTCATGGGTCCGTTAGCATTAAACATACCATTTGGTTGGTTCATGCAAGGATATAGAGGGTAAGGTCCCCAAGAACCAAACGTAGGTGTTTGAAATTGATATCCGTGTGGTGATGAATAGTTCCAACCTACTTGATGGTAGTCGCTCTTAGGGTATAATGTGTTTGGTCTCCTAAGGGCGTTTTGGGTCGTGTTTGGATTTTGTTTTTTTCTGAGCAAGTTTTAAAGCAAGTGTTTGTTTGACATTTCCTACAGTAGCACTAGGTGATGTTTTCTTAGTTACTTGGACAAACTTGCTCCATTGCAGAGGGTACCGTGAGGGCCAGTTCCTCAGAAGGTAATTTGGCACTTTCTTGACCCATTTTTCATGTTTTTACTTCGCTAGTCGAAGCTTTATCTTCTGTGAATCCAAGGCCCTTTTTAGCTTTTTGTAATCTTTGATTTTCAATCATTTCTTGCAAAAAGTGGCCTTTAGCTGTTAAGTCTCCAAGTATTGTTGACTCAAAGATTCATAAAGAAGGAAGAAAAAACTATTATCAAATAATAAGAGCTGATGGAAAGTCTCAAATGTATATGATCTTTAGTCACATGCTTAAAAGTGTTGACAGGGAAGATTTGGAAACTTTGTACAAGTTGGTAAAATCTAAATATGAGTCAACAAAGCCAGTGAAAGACTTGGATCAAAACCCCTATCACACCCTCTCCTGATACAATTTGTTATTATGGGGTGATTTAAAGACTATGTTTGAACCACATATAAAAGATAAACTATGGAGGAATCAACAAGACTACAAAGTGTTGAGTTGGAAGTTATATGACTCTTGTGGAGTACATTCCTTGAGGATGCAACATGTGCATAGTTATATGTTGGTAGAGAAGAAGTATCCCTTTACACCATCTACACTTTCAATGATGTTGGAAAAGAAGCTTATAATTGACTATGAAAGTGAAATGGCTTATCAGCTTTGTAAATTCATCATGAAACAGCTTAAGAAGTAAAGAAGTGTTTGAAAGCATCCTCCTGATGTTGAGGAAGCTTTAAATAAAGAAACTTGATGATTTTGAAGAAGAATATCAAATTTATGGGAGGATTGTTGGGTTTAAAAGTCTTCTTGATGTTGTTTGAATTATTGTTGCTCATGTTAATGTTACTGCTGCTCAGCTGAATTTAGTGCTGCTCATGAACTTCAAAGAAAATATGCTAAGTATTTACTACTGCTAGTACAAAGTTAGTACTGCTAGTAAATATTAGTACTGCTAGAGAAATTATGCTAAGTAGTTACTACTGCTAGTACAAAGTTACTACTGCTAAAAAAGTTAATGCTGCTAAGGTTAATAAGTTAGTACTGTTTGTTGTTAGTACTGCTCATATGATATGTATTAAGATTTTTGTTTATAGAAAAGATTATGGATACTTAGGAAAGTATTGTAAGCCGACTAGGGCTCTTTGGTGTATAAAAGGAGGTCCTACGGCATAGAGTTTGATATGATATGTTTTTATGTTTTTATTCTTAGCTTCAAGGTCTGTGTAACCCTAATACTTTGAGAGTATTCTTATTATTATTAATAATATTGGAGCTTATTTGTTTTGAATTACTGTTTCATTAAGAATTCTTCTTAATATTAAAGATTAGATTCCACATAATCTTTAATACATTCAAAAATAGTTTCTACTATAGTTGTGTTAGATTTATCTAATATAACTAAACCTTAAACAAAGATCAGTTGTGTTGGGGGGATTTATCTAATATAACTAACCTGTAAACAAGCTTCAGGATTTTGCTCTATGAAGTAGGATCAACAAGGTTTTTCTATATTTGAAAGACACGTGTTTTTTAAGACAGCCAAATTAATCATGGTCCTGGTGATAAAATGGGAACAACCCCCATAGAAACAAGACAGTAGGATAGCATTTTAATAAAAAAAACGGGTCGGACGCCAGAACCCATCGGAACATGCCAAAACCCGCCGGAAGCATTCAGGTCAATTAGGCTAATTAATGCAACCCGGGGACAGAGTTCCTGCCTTTTAATAAAATTAAAGAATATTTTAAGATCGAAATACTATTTTTTCTCTCTAGCGATTGAAATGCTAATTTTTCTCAACGAAACCCTTTTCTCTCTAGCAAAACATGGCTCCCATCAAGATCTATAATTTCTTCCGATCTACTACCTTTCATCTGTAACAACTATGCAAGCACTATTAACGTATTGTGGGGGGGGGGAGTAGTTGGGTTGGGTGTATAGGGGTTTATAATCACGTCGTGATGATCTCTCATAATGAAGTTTCTTACAGGTTTACTTGCTTGGAACTCATAGTGATTGTTTTGATGTTGTAGGATCGAGATCGTTGTGTTTTGTTAGATCTGATTTTTAGTTCTATTTCATTCATTGGTGTTCTTCTTTCAAGCCCTAATTCGATTTAGGGTATCTTTTCCTAGGGTTTTGTTTTCTGTTTCTTGGGTTTCACTTTGATTATTCATTATAGGGGATGGCAATTAGAAGTCTTATATATCTAAGGAGGATCAAACCCAATCAATCTCTATATCAATTTTCGCGACTAACTTCCCTGATCACATTACGGCTCGTGATCTTTGGAAGGTGTGTAATGATTATGGAGTCATTGTGGATGCTTTCATTCCTTATAAGAAATCAAAAGCAGGTAAGCGATTTGATTTCGTCTAGTTTATTAAGGTTGATAAATATGATCTTCCCTATGTCGTGAATTTGTGCACCATTTGGATTAGGCGCTTCTATCTTCATGAAAATCTTGCCTATTTTCATAGAGAACGTAAACCTTCTTCTCTTTCTCACCCTTCTAATGCCAATGAGAGGAATTCACCAGGTTCTTATGTCTCTACTCTTAAATCGAGCAAAACGAATAACGTCATGTCTGATCATGTTCTTCCATCTTTGATTCTTGATGACTCGTGTATTTCAGATAGAGATTTTAGCTTGTCTCTTATGGGTAAAGTAAAAGATATCATATCCATGCCTAATCTATATGTTATTCTGGAAAAGGAGGGTTTTCAGAACTTGTCACTCACTTATTTGGGAGGCTTATGGGTCCTTATTGAAACGATCTCTACCTTTGCTAAGGAGAAACTTTTAAATCATACAGGTGTGGGGTCGTGGTTCTCCTCTCTGAAACTAGCTTGTAACTCTTTCGTTAATGATGAGAGAATCATTTGGATTTCTCTTGAAGGCTTTCCTCTAAAAGTGTAGACCCATAATACATTTGCTAAAGTGGCATCTAAATGGGGTGACCTTGTTGAATGGGAGGATTTAGCTGAAAAATCTCTATTTTGTAAGCGTTTGTGTGTAAAAACTAAGCTTAACGAGCATTGTCGAATGTTTTAAAGTCGGTGTGAAAGGTACAGTGTATTAGGTTCATGCAAAGGAAATGGAAGCCTTGGATCCCTTTATTTGTAATGATTCTTACGAAAGTGAATCATCTGATGATGAAGAAGATGCTGAAGACGACGGGTCACAGTCTGAAGATAAAGTCACAACAGATAATGATGTTGAGAGGGTCTCTAAATCAAGTTGTATGCACAATAACGACTTACTTTATGATAACAACCACAACAATATAATGTTGGATAAGGAGAAAGTTCTATCCGAGGACCCTTTTAATTTATATGATATCCTAAACAAGAGAAAGGACAGTGGTGACGATTTGAAATATCCATCTGGTTTTATAGCAAGTGTGATTAACGTGGAGGAGGTGAACAAAAAGGAGAAAGGGGATACAAATAACGAGGTAAATGAGCATGTTAATTCTACTTCAAATAAGCTTGAAGAGTCTGTCCCTAAAGGAAAACTTTCATCGAATAATAATGTTTGTTCGAAAAGGGTTCACACATGCGGTTCAATATTACAATTGATGGACGAGTTAGTTAAGGTAGGACAAACTATGGGCTACAATATGGAAGGGTGTATGAGGAACATTGAATTCATTATTGGCTCGCAAGGAGAATGCAGCGTTGTCAAATGAATTTTTTATCCTTAAACATTCAAGGACTTGGTCATAAGGCCAAAAAGGGTGGGTAAAGGAGTTGTGTATGAAACATCATGTTAATTTTGTATCTCTTCATGAAACTAAAATATAGAGCATGAAGTTAGTTACTATTAAGACGTTATGGGGGTAATTCTTCTTTTGATTATGATTTTAGTTCTTCTTTAGGCAACTCAGGGGTATTTTATGTGTTTGGGAGCCTACTTTGTTTGTCAAAGATAACATTGCCTCGTTTGATAATTTCTTGGTTGTTATGGGTACTTGGGTTCCTTCGCCGTCCAAACTCCTTATAATTTCTTTTTATGCTCCCCAAGATCTAACGAAAAAAGGGTGTTATGGGATTACATCCTTCATCTAATAGACCGGTGGGATGGAGATTGTGTGATTATGGGGGATTTTAATGAAGTTAAAAAGAAAAAAGAAAGATATGGTTTGGTTTTCAACGTTTAAGGTGCTAACGCTTTCAATAGTTTTATTTCCTTAGCAAGTCTGATTGACCTTCCTTTTGATGGTTATGTTTACACTTGGGCCTACAAGACCGCCAATAAGATGAGTAATTTGGACAGATTTCTAATTTCTAAAGGCTTATTGGCTTCGTTCCCGCATCTTTGGGGTATTTGATTGGATAGAAATCTATTAGATCATCGTCCTATTCTCATGCGGGAATTAAGCATTGATTATGGTCCTACTCCCTTTAGATTCTTTCACTCTTGGTTTAACTTGGATGGCTTTGACAATTACATGGAAGAGCTTTGCCACTATTGACTCGAATGGTATGATTAATTTAAAAAAAACTTCAAGCTCTCAAAATTGTCATTAAACAATAAACCAAAAATGCTAAGAAACATTCTTATAAGGCGAAGATCTCCATTCAATCCAAACTTTCTGATATCGACACAATTCTTAACCAAGGCGGTAGTAATGAAGAGATTTTATCCGATAGATCTTTGTTGTTGAAAGAACTCAACGACATTAATTCTATTGACTCATTGGAAGCGGCTCAGAAATCTAAAGTTCATTGGCTATAGAAGGTGATGAGAATACAAAGTTCCTTCATGGTATTCTTAATAGTAAACTTTCTTAGTTAGCTATTCGTAGGACCCTTGTTGATGGCAAGTGGATTGTTGATCTGTTGGTTGTGAAAAATGTGTTTCTAAAATACTTTTCTACTTAATTCTCCTCTCCTGTCTCCCTTTGTATTTGCTTTGCTGGTCAATTCACTAATAGGTTATCATTGGAGCAACAAGCTGATCTCGAACAAAACGTCTCTAATGAGGAGATAAAGAGTGCGGTTTGGGATTGTGGAATGAATAAATCTCCTGGTCATGTCGGCTTCACTTTTGAGTTCTTTCGTAGATATTGGAAGCTTTTAGAACATGATATTATGGTAGTCGTTAAATATTTTTTTGCTTCATGTACAAGATGTAATTCTTTTTTCATTGCTTTAATCCTTAAGATTCATGATGCAAAAGTCATCAAAGATTATCGTCCTATAAGTTTGATTGGAAGCCTTTATGAAATCATTGCCAATATTTTAGCTAATAGACTTAGCTTTGTCATCTCGGGTCTTATTAGTGACGTCCAATTAGCTTTCGTTTCCAATCGCCAAATTCTCGACGATCCATTTATTCTTAATGAACTTCTTTCGTGGTGCAAGCATAAGAACTTTAAGGCTATGGTCTTTAAAGT
>BQNB010100822.1:0-24617 GCA_026074375.1 Tanacetum coccineum
TGCACTTGGGCAAAGATCCCCCATACGGCTTCCTTTCGCCTGCCCCCATGTTGTAGGCTCTGGCGACATTCTGCCTTTTGAAGGGTTGCTGTTGGTGTCCATGGTTGTTTCTGGATGAATCATCAGCCTTCCTTTTGTTGTCAGATTGCCTTTCAGCATAGGTGAGGAGTTTCCGATCCATCAAGTCATTGGCCAACTCAATAGTCTCATCCAATGTCTTGGGTTTGGCAGCTTTGACGTTCCCATAAATGTTATCAGGAAGTCCACTGAGGTACTTGTCCACTTTCTGTAGGATCGTTATTCCTTAATGAAACACTGATATACTGTCAACTATGCGGAATCTAGGTTGTCCCCGAATCATGGTAGCCACTACATGCCACACAGATGGAAGGCTTCTTAGAAACTTCAAATTTGCATCTTCAATGGACACCGTAGCATCATGTAATTCAAGCATGCTAAGAATATGCTGAAACCTTTCATATGCTGAATCTAGTTCTTCCCTAGATCCAATAGTAAATGTCTCAAATTGTTGTTTCAACAGATTCTTTTGCATCTTCTTTGATGCTTCGTTTCCTCCAAATCTTGCTTTTATGGCTTTCCATAAAGATCTTGCATCTACAGCATCATGAAAACTGAGAAGATGTCTATCAGGTATGGCAGAAAGCAGTATATTAAGGGCTTTCTCATTGTTTCTTCTTGCGTTTGCAGCAAGTGAAGTCTTTGGAGCAGACACTGAGGGAGATGCAGGATCAGTTGTGGTTTGGTTTCCATTGGTGATTATGTCCCATAGTATGTGATCAGTGATAGCAATGTACTGTCGCATCTTCATGGACCATAGGTCATATTCACCTTTCTTGATTATAGGGATTCTGAGTGCAGTAACGGACGAGGTGGGAGGGATAGGTTCTGTTTCAGACATCTTTTATGAGTTTAGAAAGATTTCGATTGATTAAAAGTTCTTCTAGATCAGAGTCTCTTCACAAGCTCTGATACCACTTGTAGGATCGTTATTCCTTAATGAAACACTGATATACTGTCAACTATGCGGAATCTAGTTGGCAGTACTTAAGAAGAACACACAATAGTTTCTCAAACGATTTCTTTTATAAACCTTTTGAATCTGCCTAACTTGCAGATCCCTAATACAATACTAATAATTCTTAACTTCGTGTTTTTCTATGTTTGTTCTATATGTATAATATCTTCGTAGAGATCCTTTTATAAACATAAGGATAACCTCTAGTAGATGTACAGTCCTTGTATATCATAAACACTAATTGATACTTATCACTAATAACTGTTACAAGATAAATGCTAAAACAACCGTTTAAACTTTATAGTTCCTATATCCACGGCAGTACTTCGATCTTTGACTGGCAGTACTTCGATCTTTCATTTAGCAGTACTTCGATCTTTTGACTTGTATTTCCCAACATATTCTATGGGCGTTTCTCATTCTATGATCCCAATATTGATATAATAAAGGAAGTCAAACAGGTAGTCGAGAAAAGAAAAAGGAAAATCCAATCAATGGCAATTCTCTTTGCCAAGCATGTCCAATGTTGTACAATCGACGCCGCCTATCGAGCTGAGCTCGAACATCAAGTCCAACGCTTGATGGAAGCCTACATTGCTCCGATGCAACCTACTCAAGTGAACAAGATCACTTCTTCATGTGAGATCTGTAGTGGTCCCCATGACACTCAGTACTGCACGAAAAATCCCAAGCAAGCTTTTGTTGAATATGCATCCTCGCGTACCGACAAAGTAAGAGGTAAGTGGTGCACTTTCAAACCTGAGAAAAATAATCTTAGTGACACCTACAATCCGTCATGGAAAAGTCACTCAAACCTTAGGGGGAGACAACCCCAAAATTCCCAAAATAATTTTTCAAACCCACCTTACCGGTTCCAACCTAACGGTTCGATCCCGAACCGTTCCTTTAACAACAATCCTCAAAGTTTTAACAATTAATCAAATGTCGAATGATTGGTTTCCAACTTCATGGCATCTCAAGACGCTAGATTGTCAAGGTTTGAAGCCGATTTCAAACAACAACAAAGCAAGATGACTAATAAAATCGACACGGTATTGAAGGCCATCACCGATCGAATAGCTGGAGCACTTCCTAGCGACATGGTTAAGAACCCAAAACTGAATGTTAACTCTACCTTTCCAGTTTTCTCTGCTCGTTCTTACCCAACAGTTGATCCCCAATGCCCATCTCATCCCTATAATTCGATCAATACAGTCAAAAAGTTTTCCAACGAGTCAAACCATTCCTAAAAAGACCAGCCGCAACCGGCCACCGAAATTAAAACACAACAACCTGAAGAACCCGAGAAAACTTTAAAAGATGAATTCAAGGATTTTCATCTCAACCTGCCGGTTTTCGAGTCCTAGCTCTTGCTCCAATGTACAATGCAATTCTGGACAAATACGTGGAGAGTTTAGAGCTAGGCAAAAATAGGTCCACATTCATCCAAGGAGAGATGCCTAAAAAGATAAAAACCGGACTGTTCACTCTACCTTGTAGGCTAGGGAACTCCGAACCTTTTGATACTCTAGCAGATTTAGGGGCTTGCGTAAACATAACCCCGTTATACCTTTTCAAAAAGCTCAACATCGAACTGTTAGAGGAAACCAACCATGTATTCGGGTTAGCAGATTGAACCAAGTCATATCCTATTGGAATTTTTAAAGATGTAGAAGTCCATATATGTAGACTAAAACTCTTAACTGACTTTTATGTAATCGACATGAAGAAGGACCCTGAAACCCCTTTACTAGTAGGAAGAGGATTCCTAGCAACCGCCAATGTAGTTATAGATTGTAGGAATGCACAAATATCGTGGGTAGGAGAAGGGATCACTAGGTCAGTGTTTGGAGTAAAAGGGATCGAACTAGGTCAAGAGGAAGCCCCTATTGGACCACACTAGGAAAAAGAGAGTCATACAAACCATGACCTAGCTCAGATGTATGGTGCTCATGAATCCTTACTATACAGGGAGAGGACTTATTAGAGTCATTTGCACGGAGATGCGGATAATAAGCAACAGTTGCCGAAATATAATCCCTTTAAGGATGTATGGTATTTTGTAGAATGGGGAAATTTCTTAGGGGTTATACCTATCTTCCTTAAGTGAAAATATGTGGGAATCCGTGGAGTTGAGTTAGAAAGTTATTAAGGGGATAAACTCCCTATTGGTGAGGGGCGTTGGCTGGAAATTGTGGTGGGTGTTATAGTGGCCCGTCGAGAAATAGGGATAATGGGGTATGGTCCTCTGTGAGCAAGATAGTGGGATGAGCAGAGGGGAATGCCTGCGGTGCAGGGGGCGGGTGGCGGGGGTGGGGAGGTGACTTTGTATATTGAGTTAAGGCGTGCAGGATTTATGCTACTTATCTCTTTGTTAATACTTATTTCTACTTATTATCTTTTTATCTAATTTTAATCTTCTGTAAATTTATTCTTCTTTATAATTAAATTATCCTATTAAATATTTCTTCTCTATTATATCTTTTTATTTATTTATCTTCTTTATATTCTCTTTTAATTTAAATTAATTGAACCAGTATAGAGATGGAAGAAAAGAATGTACCAAAAAGCTCCCAATAGTAGCATTCTCCCACCCCCAGAACTCATCCCACCCCTATCCTATCATCACCTTCTTAGGTGAAAACCTCTAAATTTGCGCCAAGTGACAAGTATTATATGTGTGAAACGATTCCTAAAGGAAAAGGAAAAAGGAAAAAAATAAATGGAAAGGGAAAAAATAAAATATCATCGCCTTGGTACTCTCTTGGATTTCATTTTATGACATGTAAGAGCGTGTGACTTCAAGTCTAGCTACAAGACTCATAATTAAAAGCAGAAAAGCGCTCTCCGCTCTTCTTGAGAGCAACCCAATGGTTTAATTTTTTATAGCCAATAATTAGGAGTTTGTCTTTGTGTTTTACTTTTTTCTTTTTATTATTTGGTGTTTTAAATTCTAACATTTTGTAATCATGCTTTGTATTGTTTTTAAACCTCGTCTTAATTCAATCAAATGTTATTTTTGAACAAAATAAGTTTGTTGTCTGTATTATTAGAGGAAAATATTTCGTTTTTTTAAGAACCAATTCAAAACATATTAAATTAAATGTTTAGATTTAGTTGTACTGTCAGTTTCGAGTCATATGATTGTAGTGATTATTCAAGTTTCATGCAGTAATTATACATGAAATAAACTCTTTTAATCGCTGTGCAGGAAGTTTTACAAAGAAACAAAAATAAAAATTCTCTCAGAAGCTGGTGACGGCGTTAGGATTTATCCTGACGGCGTCGTCAGCCCAGCTATAGGAAAATTTGAAAATTTTCAAGTATTTTCAAAAGATAATTTTGAGCTCACAACATTTAAATTTGTTAATTCTTTTTATAATCCTGCAGAAGGAAACCTAATGATTACATCATTACTATCCTCCTAATCTTATGTATGCTTACCATAATTATTGTTCAAACACTCTAAACTGATATCATGTTGTATTTAATAATCTATTCCCTTGTCTATTGATCATTGCCCTTGGTTGTATGATGTGATCTTTTTTGTGTGCATTATATGAATTACATATGATTAAAATGAATATAAGTGATAAATAGCTATTGTATATTATAATCTTATAATATAATAAAATATTAGATGATTCTTGAGGACGGATTTAACAGTATATCGTATGTAGGTTTCGACTCTTGGAGGACGATTTAACCAGTTATCGCATGTTTCTTCTCCATTATTGAGCAAACCAGGGAAGTACTAGTTTCTTTTACTTATTTTCTTTTCCCTTTATTTGTTTTTACCGGTACTTCTATAGAACATTGGGGACAATGTTCAACTTAAATGTAGGGGGAAATAAGCCTTAGAAACTATTCCTTCATTTTCCATTTGCTTGTTCCTTAAAATGATGGGTAATATATCGAAACATAGCATAAAAAGGTAATTTTGACCAAAATTTAAATTTTTTTATGACACATACCGACAAAAACTGAGTATTAAAAGCGTCTCATGGATAGGAATTTGTATGACTAGCACAAAAACCCTCAAATTTCACCCCAAAAATGTGAGGTTCGCCTTTAGATCTTTAGGAATTCGGGTATCCATTATTGATACCCAAGATAATTTGTACCTTTAGCTTTCTCGAGTTAAGGTTTGAATATTGTCATACGTGTCTAATCCGTCGTTACGGATGTGTACGTATGATCTTTGTCGCCTTTTTTGGAGCATTGATATCGGTATTAAATTATATGAGTGTACTGGTAGTATGTTAAATTCTAGAACTTGTTTTTGTTATGCATCCCGAGATCGCATAGTAAGTATTAAGATTTGCTAGATAAGAGGCACTAGGATTAACCCATGTTTGAAACATGTAATTATTATTATGGTCACATCGACTATATAACTATCCCACATCGCGTAAGTTAAAAAAATTATCATTTAGCGTAATCGGATACCAAACGAATTAAAGTTTTCGTCAAGCAAGCAATATATTATTTTTATGAAAGTAATAATTAACTTTTTATATTTTATTTTTATTGGTTGCGGTAAGACGAAACGTTTCGCAATTAAAATAATACGATTAAGCATACTCCGAATCACTTATACACATTTTAAAACCCTAGATAAATTATTAATATTTATCTAAAATATACTTTTAGGAAATTTCCTTAACCTACCCTAGTAAGACTTAACTAGAGGTTTCTTAACCCTAGTTAACCCCTAATAAATACCCTAACTAGACAATAAAATCATAACTACATTTCTTTACAAATTTTATCAAAAATCACTCCGCCTCCTCCCTCTCTTTGGCTTACGGCAACCACCCCAAACACAACCCAAATCCATATCAAATTTTATATAACACATTTACATACATACCTACATCATATCTAAGATGTCCTAAGAAGATTTGAAGGCTTGGTTAATCCTTTACAAGTGTTAAGCAAGAAAATGCAAAGTTAGGGTTTAGGAAATCAAGATCTTGCAAGCTTGGGTTTACCACTCCTAAACAAGGGTTTAGATTGTGTTGGGTATCAATACTTCATCATCTACTAAGTTATCTAAAACCCTTTATGTCTTTACATTCATCATTTTATGCATATATATGTCTATGTAGTTAATCACCATCTAGGAACTTATTTACTTGTAAATTTTATAATTCTTGGATTAATCATTGGATAATAATATAACTAAGACCTCAAGGAGTATAAATTACATAAGATATAAAGGGTTTCTAAGGATTGTAACAAGTGGTACAGGCGAAAAAGTCCTAAAAACAAGTTATAAAACACATTTTTTGAGAAAAAATATCTAAAGGGGCTTGGTTGGAGTTCGAAATTTACATATAATATTTTATGATATTATAAAATACTAAAACATGTCAACAGCAGGATCGTAGGGGTCAAAAGAAACTTCGAAAAAACCGATTAATAACAAGAAGATACGCTAGTTTACGAGTTACATAGTTAGATACTTATAAAACTATTTTTTATAAAAGTTACTATTCCTGGCAGAAACTTATACTTTGAAAACATCAATAAATATAAACTTTCAAATACAAGAACGGCCGAAAGAATCGCTAAAAACGGAGCTATAAACGAATAAGAAATACAGACATTTAACGGGTTTTAACGACTATTAAACTTATCTATATAAACATGTGAACTTATGTGAACAGTAAAATAATGTTCATCCAGTGGACTCAAAAACCTAAAATGGCTTATTTTGATACATCGAATTAGACGAAGACTGGGCGCACGAAACCTACAAATCCTGCACTTAAAACGTGCATTATAAACGCAGATTTTGTTAAAAAGGGTTATTTCTAAACGTTTTACTTTAAAATATAAATTTCGCTAAACCGATTTAGATGGTGTATGTAGCTATCTAGACATATATATGTTATTTAGTTATCAAGTGCTATATTACTATGAGACTTTCATAATAAGGCCTCTTCGGATGGCGTAATCCACGAGTTGTTGGATTTACATTTAAAGTAATCCTAGCTCCTCGTTACGTCCTGTCATGCCTCTTAAATAAGATACCCGAATGATAGATGATGAATAAACTAAATAAGGAATTGTATATGAGTAGTTGTTAATCAAAGAACTTGCGTACAGATACACATATATTTATTACGCTTAGGTTGCTTTCGGAAATTTCCCGTGATACGTTTTCATGCCATTTACCCGATATTTCATCACTTCACATCTAAGTTAGGGTCAGAGCCCAACCAATACTATCTACTTGTTTTACAAACTTTGGTCGGGTGAATTACATGCTTTGTTTATACTACGACACAAGTGTTTTCAAGTGTTTTTCCCTAAGTGTAGTGCTATCCAGATTACTGCCTGATTATTAATGCCTAAGTTACCTTCTTGCCGTGAAGTCTCTATTTATCATGAGCCGTTAATTGCTAATTGTAGTGAGCGCTAGTGTTGTGGATAGATCTATCGGGACTGACAATCCCCACCTTACTTGGGTCACTAGTTTGATCATGGTGCATTTAACATTGAGAGGACAAGTGAGGTTGTTGGCAAGCATCCTATATTCTAGTTGGGGCAAACATCTAGTAAGGCTTCGGGTTCCATGAGCTTAGTGTATTAATACATGTTTTTGACTACTGACTTGTTTCATAGTCAACAAGTCCTTAAAAAAAAAGCCCCCTATGGTCCACTCTTTTACTTATAAACCTATGGATTCACTCAACCTTTGTGTTGACTTTTAGCGTGTTTAATTTCAGGTCCTCAGATATAAGCTTGGATGGGAGCCGTGATGGATATCTATGAAGATGGATTCTGTGTTTTATTTAAATTCGATGCAACTTTTATCTATGAAAACTTATGTCGTCTTTTGGGATTATAAATCTTTTGTTTAAAGAACGTATGTAGTAATGTCTATACTTTTCTTTATCAAAACATATGGGACCTAATGTCTGAACTCTGAATTTGTTATAATGCATCGAATGAACTTGTTTAAAAAACTTCCATTTAAGGTCGTTTCCTAATCTTTGATGTTGTACCTTTGAACGAGCACCCCAAGAGTTACCATTCCGCTGCAGTAACAATTTTAGGGTTTTACCTATTGGTACCAAGAGTCAAGGTAATAGGGAAATGGGTCATTTTCAAACCCTAGTCCTATAACCATAAATATTTTAAAAGATTTTTCCCTTACATCATTTTCAAAATACAGAATCTTTTCATCGCTGATCCGATATCCCCGCGCGCATTCCCTGATCCTTACTTGCTCTTTTGGTTATCATTATAGTATTATATAGTTTATATATATTACTTGGTTTAAATTCGATCCCTTATGTCTATCTTCTAGTGTATTACTATTCATTCGTATCGGTCAATTATATACCCTAAATAATTCATGATTATTTACATCATCCTTTTATTTCTTTTTCTCCATTATTACCATGTGCCACGACTCTGCATACCTTTATAAATTCTTAACGAATTGTGTACATATGTTGCCAGAATCATGCCACCCAGGAGATTTAAGAAGAGTTTTGTATCTTCTGTGTTTACACCTTTTTATTTATATTGCCCAGCCGCTTTAAAAACACTAGTTATGAAATAAAGATTAGCAGATGGGAAAGGTGGGTAAGTAACCAACACTGTTTTAACGAGGATGTACCATTCACCTTATATCACCATATTTTCAAAATAGACATTAACTACCCGAGCCCACTAGGATTTTTCGAAGTTATCATTGGCAAAGGATTGGTTGTCATAACTGCCGAGCTGTCATGAGATTGTTAACGAAAAGATTGTCCGTATTGCCTAATTCCTCTCTCCCGAATGCCAGAGATTCTTGAAGTCCAAGGCGAGAGGCCGGAAGAAGGATTTAGGATCACTTGCGCTATCAGGCTGATGAAAAGAACTTGATGACATGCCGGTTGTTCCAGACTTCTCTGAGATAATTTCCAGCTGACTTTCCATTTTACCTCATTGCGTGAGATGGAATTCCGCATCTGATTTTATTCCTTCCAACTTGTCACCATTGTTAAATCCACCATAACCGATAGCTCCGCAGAGATGCAGAATTGTCGAACCAAGCTAAAATGGCAACAAAAGAAGGCTTCATTCGACCTAGTCATTCACCATGGGGAGCACCCGTGCTTTTTGTCAAGAAGAAAGACGGGCGCGATTAATGTGTATTGCTACAAGAATTAAACAAGTTAACTAAAAAGAACGCTATCCCCCCCATAATTGATGACTTGTTCGACAATCAATTACAAGGTGTGTGTTGTTCTTTTTCTTCTCCACGAAAGATCTTCGCTTAGGATATCCATCAGTTGAAGTCCGAGAGGAAGATAACCGAAGACCAGCGTTTAGAACCCGATAAGGGCCTTTGAGTTCACTAGTCATTGCCATTGGGCTGACGAACGCACCAGCAAATTTATGGCCTTAATGAACCCGACGTCTGCAAACCGTATTTGGACAAATTTTAATTGATGTACATATGACTACATCTTAATCTACTCAAAAGTCAAAGAGAACATGAAGTACACCTGAAGACTATTCCTAGATGTTACTTAAGAAAGAAGAAGATATACGCCAAATTTTCAAAGTGCGATTTTTAGTTAAAGAAGTTACAGTATCCTAGGACATGTGGTCAAATCCGTGACGGTACTCCATTTGGATCCTAAAAAGTTTGAATTCGTCAAGACTGGAAAGACTCTTGAAGCGTCAAAAAAAATCCCGTCATTTTTAGGATTTGGCGGGTTTACTACCCCGGAGATTTATTGAGTATTTCTCCAAGATCGCAGAAGCCCCTCACCCTGATGACCTACAAAAGAACAAGACATCTGTGATGGGCGACGAACAAGATGAAGCTTATCCGTATTAAATTCTTCAAAATGAGAAGCCTATGCAATGCTCAATTTTTAGCAATTTCCCCGAAAGACCAAACGACTTTGTGGACTATTGTGATGCATCAAAACAGGAATTAGGGTTTGGGTGTGTGTTGAAAGTAGAAGGTGCAAAGTTAATAGCGTAATGCCGTCAAGACAGTTGAAGACGCATGAAAAAAAATTATACACCCATGGACCAGGAGCTCTTGGATTGCTGTGGTGTACGCTCTTAAAATATGGAGAAAAAAAAAAACACAATTATTTTCTTCCCCCCCCGTTTTTTTTATTTTTTTTATTAGTATAACGAAAAGTGTTATCTACACTGACACTAGAGTCTCCAGTACATCTATTTGACCAGAAAGATTTGTATATGCGCCAAGAGTGGCCCGGGGGTGGATACGAACAACCATTGACTATGTTTGTGAGATCAAATACCACTGCGTGCAAGGCAAATGTGGTGCTGATGCCTTGAGAAAAAAGAAATGCTCAACCAAGGCAGTACGTGCTATGAGTATTACTATCCATTCTGGAATTAAGACTAAGATTTTGGAAGCACAGGGTGAAGCTTCCAAGGATCTCAAAGCCCCAGCTGAATGGCTAAGAGGATTAGAAATACACTTTGAACGAACGCGGTATGGTGACCTTTACTTCTACGACTCGTATATGATTCCATCATTTGGGTGAGTAAGGAAATTGAATTATTGGATGAGGCTCAACTCTAGGTATATAATACATCCGTGTGCAGTAAAGAGTTTTTTAAAAAACCCCGATGATCTGAGAAACTGTATTGGTGGACTGTATGAAGAAGAACATTGTTGAGAGTACGTTAGCAGATGTCTTACGTGCTCTAAGATTAAAGCCGAACATCAGAAACCCTCAGGATTTCTTCAACAACCAGAAATTCCTGAGTGGAAATGGGAAAAGATAACAATGGACTTTGTCACAAAGTTGCCTAAAAGTAGCAGTGGGCATGATACGATTTGGGTCGTTGTTGATAGATTGACCAAGTCGGCTCACTTCTTACCTATACGTGAAGACTACAAGACGGAGAAACTAGCAAAGATTTATACCAATGAGATTGTAGCGAGACATGGTGTGCCGGTATCAATCATTTCAGACCGTGATGGTCGATTCACGTCACACTTATGGCAAGCTTTTCAAGAAGCATTGGGTACAAGACTAGACATGAGTACGGCTTACCACCCTCAGACCGACGGTCAGAGTGAGCGTACTATTCAAACGCTGGAGGATATGCTTCGAGCTTGTGTTATGGATTTTGGTGGCAGTTGGGATACTCATCTTCCATTGATTGAGTTTTCTTATAATAACAGCTACCACACAAGCATTAAGTGTGCACCATTCGAGGCTCTGTACGGGCGAAAATGTAGATCCCCCGTTATATGGACTGAAGTTGGAGAAAGTCAGCTTATTGGACCAGAGATTGTGCAAGAAACGACTGAAAAGATTTTTCAAATCAAGGAAAGATTAAAGACGGCTAGGAGTCGCCAGAAAAGCTATGCTGATAAGAGGCGTAAACCTCTTGAATTCGAAGTTGGAGACCGAGTGTTACTAAAGGTATCTCCATGGAAGGGAGTGGTACGATTTGGTAAAAAAGGAAAACTAGCACCACGATATGTCGGACCGTTTGAAATCATCGAGCGTGTTGGACCGGTGGCTTATCGGCTGAAGTTACCCCAGGAGCTAAGCTGTGTCCACGACACGTTTCATGTGTCAAACCTCAAGAAATGCTTGGCTGAGCCAGATGTTCAGGTGCCTTTGGATGAGATCGAGATTGATGAAAATCTGCGATTTGTCGAAGAGCCTATTGAGATCGTAGAACGAGATGTGAAAAAGCTAAAGCGAAGAAGAATTCCATTGGTCAAAGTTCGTTGGAACTCTCGGCAAGGAGCTGAGTATACTTGGGAACGTGAAGACCAATTCCGGAAGAAATATCCGAATCTTTTCTCTGAACCCGTCCCTTCTTCAGGTGTTGCAACCTGAGCCTTGAGGACAAGGCTCTTCTAACCGGAGGAGACTGTAACATTCCGTATTTTCAGGTCATTTACGACGTCATCTATTTTACTAATTATTTTTTTTTCGTACGCGTTTACTTTTAATTCTTATTATATAGTTAAATCGCGTAAGTTAAAAATCAACAATTAGCGTAAGCGGGCACCAAACAAATTAAAGTTTACGTCAAGTAATCATTATATTATTATTACTAAAGTAATAATTTACTTATTATGTTTTATTTTTATCGGTTACGTAAAACGTTACGTTTCGCGATAAATTACGTTTAGGCATACCCGGAACCACCAAAATAAATATACGCTTCAACAAATAACCATTATTATTTCTAATGATCAAAGTTTATAAAACTTTGCCTAAGTATATCATATGTGACGCCCATATACATAAAGGAAATAAACAAGACATACAATTGATACAAGTATACAACTTACATTTACTTACAACTTATTAAATACAAGTATACCTTCAATTCTTTCTTTTATACAAGATAAATGGCAAGTAAATATCTAGTGACATCAATCCTTGAAATCATGGGATAATTCACTCCTTAGGAGACATAGAAACATAAGCCTTTATTAGCTAGCAATGTACACATCTTTAGACTTAGAAATTTAGCTAGTGATTTTGACCAAACTTTCCTTAAGACCCTCATTTGTGTTCCTTGACCACTATTGCAATCTTTTGACTAGCTAGATCATATATAATACATGTATATGAGATAAACACATACATACACTTAACACTTGGTGTAAAAGATCAAAACTCTCTCCCTTTTTCTCCTTTGAAGCCCACGGCTCAAAACACTCTTCCCACTCAATCCATACAAATTTTTCTACCACTTATACAAGCATACACACAACATATCTAAGACCTACTAAGATGGTTTGAAGGTTAGGTTAAGTATTTTCAAGTGTTGAAGCAAAGAAAGTGAAATTAGGGTTTCTTGGGAAATTAAGGTTTCTAATCTTGCAAGCTTGGTTTAAAAATCTAAACAAGGGTTTAGATTATATTTCTCATCATCATTTATCACCTTAAGGTTATCTATAAGCCCTCACCTTTTCATTTTCATGATTTTATGAGTATATTAGTTCTATATGGCAAAATCACCATTAGGATGCTTTTAAACATGTAAAACATATTTTTGCTTGTGATTATAATTTTGTACACTTATTCATGTGTTATGTGGTTGAATATATTATGGTATAATGGCTTGTGGAAGACTTGTGATTAATTTATGTAGTTAAAAAGTATATAAAAACAAAGTTATACAAATAAACTCAAAAGATATATAAGGGGCTGTTTTGGTCCGAATTTTTGGACATGGATTTTATATTTTATAAAAATAGTACGTCTCATGACGATTCTAAAATGATAAGAAACTCGAAAAACCGATTTATAACGAAAAAGATACGACGATTACAAGTTTACGATAATTAATACTTTTATAAAAATAATTTTATAAAAAGTTACTGTTCATCAGGGACTTTGGTATTCGCTATTTTATACATAATATTTACCTTGAAAAACGAACCCAAAAGACTAAAAACATAATAAAATTGCAAAAATATATGTTGTTTTTGTGTTTGCGTATGTGCAGGTACGGATATCAAGAAAGGGACAAAAATAAAGACAAAACCGGACAAAACCGAGCATGGGATCGGAAAGAGCACAGAAAATCAAGTCCAAGAGTACTTTCGGATTTTATTGGGCCAGCCCGTGACCCGCTTTATGGGCCGGACCATCCTATGGATAACTTAAGTCCAAAATGAGCCTAAAAAGAAATAATGAAAATCTGAGGGTAACATTGGCTGTTGTCATCATCACGTGTGTGTTAAATAATTCCAAAGGGGGCACGTGAAGGAGCCTTTACCATAAATAGGCGAATGGAATTAAGGCACGTGGCATACAATTTGTTATATCTCACTCTTTCAATTCATATTTCAAAGTATCAATTGCAAGGTATCGACTATTTTGTTGGATTTACGATTTAAAGTGTCCTAGCTCCTCATACGTTACTACATGACCTCTTAATTATGATAGCCCGAACAAAAAAATTTTCAAAAGAAGCTAGAAATGATGAGCTATACGAACCTACTACATAATCAAAGTGTTTAGTACTTATACGACTATATAGGATTAGGGTGCCTTCACGGATTCCTCTCGTGACGCATTTTTCTATTTAATACCTTGTTGATACCATTCACTCGAGGTGAGTTCGTAGCCCTTTTTCTACTACTTGCTTTTAAATACGGGGGAGATTACAATGCTTGATTTCTTTTAGACACAAAGTGTTTTTCAAAACTGTATGCTATTATGTCCTGATTACATTATTGCCTAAGTTACCGTATTGCCATTTAAGTCCCCTTTTATCTGATACCGTTTAAATACCGTCTGGGTATACGCTAGTGATTATTGATAGATCTATCAGAACTGACCATCCCCGACGGGCGTGTGGTTTCAAGTTGACCATTTCGCATTTAACATTTGAAGAAAAGTTCAGGGTGTTTGGCAACATCTGTATTGAGAAAAATTCATAGGATGTTTTTTAACCATCTATATGATCCGTGTTGGGGCACAAACCTCGAGTACTGGTTTGTTTACAGTTTATTACGTTAAGGTTCGGTGTCATGAGCTTAGGGCAATAATACAAAGTGTTGGACTATCGAATGTGTTTCATAGTCTACTATTACTTAACATCTTGTGGTCCCACGGCTATTTCCTGATAAACCTAAGAATTCACTCAACAATTTTTGTTGACGTTTTTAGCGTGTTTTTAAATCGTCAGTGCTGAGGTATAAGCTTGGATAGGAGCCGTGACGGATATCTATTAGAGGGATTCTGATTTCTTAAATTCAATGAAACTTTTGTCTTATAAAATCTTAATATCTTTTTAACAAAACTATGGGACCTAACGTGAAAACTATGATCTTTTGTAATGACATCGAATGAAACTTATTTTTAATTTCCATTTAAGGTCGTTTTCTATATCTTGATTTTTGTACTTTGACGTAGCATCCCATTGTTACCTTTCCGCTGCGACCTGATTTTGGGGGTGTTACAAAGAGTCTCTTATGTTAATTTGTATAACTATCTTTGTTTTCTGTAAAAAGATTATGTTTTATTGAGCTTGTTGTGTTTTTGGGTTCGATCCTTAAAGATTAAAATCAAAGGGTTTTTAATTTTAATTCTTGACTCAACAGAACTAACATTCATTAACTAACATACGAGTTTTATAAATCAGTACACGTGTTGTTAATTTAGGTTTTTTGCATGTTTCATTTATGTTAATTGTTTTTTTTATTTATGATCCATTGCAAAGAGATGCATCTTGTGTCATGGAGCAAACTATATGGTTAATTGCATAATCTTGTTTATATTATGTTAATTTTATCATGCATAGCCGATGAAAGCATGAACCTTTGCCATGTTATGTGTTATGTGTTTTAAATTTGGTTTTGGTTTTGTATGCCTTGGTTTTGAGAAAATTTAATTTAATCTTCAATTCATGTTGGCTATTGTTAAAACTGCATTCGATAATTTTAATTTGTGGACTAGTTTTAATTTATTTATTAAAGTCACAAACGTGCGTAGACACGAAATTCGTGAAGATTAAAGATTCAAAATTCGGACAGATTTGCGCACCTGTTACAAAACAGTGATTCCCGGTTTGTTATTGGTCTGTTTTTTATGAAAGATTTTCTATAGGTAAAAGCCACATAGGGATACAACTTTTCAAAAGAGTGTTTCACTTGGGGAAAATCGAGGATCGAGTTTTTGGCTGTTGAAGTTATTGCAATTTATTGGAAAGAAGCTGGAAAGTATTGGCATATATTGGTACTTACTTGATCAACATTAGATCTTGATGCAAGTGGTGTTTATGTACTTGTATTTAACTTAGACTTGTATTCGTATTTGTATTAGTTTAAGCCAAATACTAATTAATAGATTTAATCATTAGTATATATATATTGGGTCATATGTAATCTCAGTTACCAATTTATGAATATCCCATGTTAACATGGTATTAGAGCCATGTTTTCCTAAAAAGACCATACAGTCGATTTCCATGTTAACACGAGATATTCACTAACTAATAATTGAGGTTACATATGACCCAATCTATATACTAATGATTAAACCAAACACTTGGTCTTGAGCTTAAACCAATAAAAATACAAGTCTAACTCAAGTATAAGTCCATTAAGAAGTGAGAGCTTCGCTTGACATTAATTTTGTTTGTCCCTATATTGACTACTTGATCATCATGTTGGCTAGTGCGATCAAACATATATTTTTATCCATTGATTTAGGCTATTCATGATTATGGTTATGTTTTATTTTGCATGCATGTGATGATACGATTGGATGATATGTTATAATATTTTTTAAAACATAAAATGAAATACAAATTTTGATTCAACTAAGTTTTTTAATTTAGTTGAATTTTAAAGTTTAATTTTGATTTGAACTTAAAATGTAAACATTTTTTCATAAACGAGGAATTAGGTTATCACGCGCTGTGGTAGAGCGTATTAGAATACATGTATCTGTTATGGATATTATACGCTAATCTGTTAAAATTCATGGTAGCTTTTTGTATTAAAATATGGACTAAATATAAGTCCTTATTTCTAGTAATCTAAAAATTCTTAAAAGCGTTGAGGGTGCTCGATATTCTTTTTTTACTTTGTATGCTATGAATGGATTTGTGGATATGTGTTTGTGTGTGTGTTTGTGTTTGTTTTACCTTTTTGATAAGTATCATATGTGATCATAGGTTCCGAATTTATATGGTTTGCTTGTAACCATGAATTTTAACATAACATAAAACAAAAAGCTACCAACCACTATTCAAAGTCAACTGACGTTTTTAAGTACAACTATGAAATGTAGCTTGTTTTACAGGAAGCGCACCAACTGTAAAAAAAAGTCTTCTCACCATGATAGGGGTTGTATCTAGTGGTGTGCAAAAAAACCGGTTCGTGAACTAAATCGGTAAAAAAACCAAAACCAGTTTTTCATTAAATCGGTTTTGGTGAAACCGGTTTACCCCTAACCGAATCGGGTGTGACAACCCAAAATTTCAAGTTTACTTTTACTTAAAAACTTAAACAATTTACTTTGAACACGTATGTACTCGATTTAACACATAACCCGTTAGGTTATCCCGCGTACTATGAAAAACAACTTTGAGCGTATCCCGACTTTAGACTAAGTTTAGTCTACATGTATTTAGTACATTATCATACTCATGAACATATTTTACAATTCATATGTATCTAATTTTACAACTTTTACGTAAGTCATATTCCAAATATGAATTACATTACAAGCAAGCAAGCAAAATTTACCCAATACCACACCACCAATTGAGTTAATAAAATGAACAAGTATTTTTACACTTTAAAAAAATTTCCCTCGCCCTTTTTATTCACCTTAAAACATGCCATATTTAAGTAGTAATACCAACATGTGTTTTCTAAGTTTGCAAACCCCACATTACCTTTTTCATGTTTAAACACAAAAGACTAATAAGGCATGAAAGACATCCTTGTCCTATTGCCCTTTCACATGGCTCAAGGCTTAATAACATGTTACCTTTCTCTTTTAGAACTTTCAAGAGCTTGTGAGGGGTAAAACACATTTGAAACATACCCAAAATTCACTATAAAAGGAACCTCCTTACTAGCTTATTTCACCACATTCAAAACACATACATACTACCCCACAACCATCACATCTACATTTTTGTGCTAATTAAGGATCCCAAGAGAAGAATTTAAATGTTTCAATAAGGTAGGTTAAATGGTTTACACATAGGAATCAACAATTTCGTTTTGAGGGAAAATTTAGTGCACACTTTGGTTCTCAAATCACCACCACCTCTTTGTAAGCATCTCATAATATTTATTTTTATTTATTATAATCATTTCATACTTGTTTTTATATCACCACTATATACTTGTGTAAAAACTTGAAATAAACTTGTAAGTTCAAAACCGTAAACTAGGCAGATTTTTGTGTCGACTTGTACACATGATTTTACCACTTAAAGATCACTTATGAAACATTTCTTGACTTCACATCTTATTACTATGTCTTAGAAAGTTCCATTATGAATTTTATAAATTTAGGAAATTTATTAGTATTTTTATAATTGCGTACAAGACAAAGTGTCTAGATTTACACACTGAACATGCTAGGCATTTTTAGCACCTTAAGTGTAGATTGGGAAGCTAAGCCTTTTGAACTTTTAGTAGCTAAGACCTAGAATTAAACACATCAACTTGAATCAACTAAAGAGGTTAAGTATTGAGGAAGTTATGACTAAAACAAGTTGGGTAAAACGTTCAGGAAACTTCCAGTTTTGACATACGTGCATTGCTTTGCACTTTTGGACCCTTCAAACTTTGAGTCAGAATGTAAGGCTTACATTTTTGGAAAGACGACTCAAAAACCTTCAATCTAGGCTTTAGAATGGAATTATTTCAGTAGAAAATGAATGAGTTATGATCCTGAGAAGTTGGATGTAAAATTTGTCACATAAATTACCTTGTTTTTCTAAGTTTAAATACTTATTAAACTTGATTTTAAACCACATTTGGAACTTGTTAAACCTTATACACAAGTATATAAGGGTGATAAAATTTTTATAAAACTCATATGCATATAGTTCACTTCATGTTGTAAACCTAAAGCGCCTTATTATTAAATTAGGTTGCGGTTTAGGATACTTTGTCACTTTTGAACTCGTACTACTACCGAATCACCTACTTTGCTTAAGGTGAGTTTCATAGACCCACTTTTACATGGTTTATACTTGTTTTTAAATACTTTAGGTGGGAATACATTGCTTGCTTTTACATACAGATACAAGTATTTTAAAATTTTACGAAATGCCTAAGTACCTTATTGCCATGTAGTCCCCATTATCATGAACCGTTAATTTATTTGTGTAAGCATGAATGCTTTGATGAGATCTATTGGGGTTGACAACCCCCATCCGGGTAGACAACAATTAGCTACTGGTCAAACGGGCGCATTTCATTTGAGGTAGTACTAGGATGTTTTGGCAAAACATCAAACTTTAGGGCAGCGACTTGTAACAACTTAAACTTTGGTTAAGGCTTCGGTGTCATGAGCTTAGTGCATTAGTAAAAAAAAATTGTGTGATATTGTAATTTTTATAACTTATAATAGTCACATACACTTGGAAAATCTTGTGGTCCACACTTATACTTATTTAAACCTATGATCTCACCAACTTTATGTTAACATTTTAGCATGTATTTTTTTAGGTCTATAACTTGCAAACATCATGGCTAGCATTGTCGAAGTCTCATGTAGAGTCACCCGGTTGTGGTCATGTTGCATTGAAGACTTTATTCATAAACTTCGTTCATTTGATTTTATTTCCAAACTATTAATCATTTTGTGATGAAACTATGGGATGTACTTTGTTGAAAACTTATTTTATTTGAGTGTATCAAATAAACGCCTTTTCAAAATGATTCATTTAGAGTTCGTGCTTTATTTTCTTGTGTTTCTCATGCTATGAAGTCACTCCCTCGGTTACCTTTCTGCTATGATATTTTGGGTGTGTGACACTGGCGGTTTATGAACCGGTTTTAAGTTTTTATAGTGGACCCATTTGAAATCGATTTAACCGAACCGATTTTAAAAATCGGTCTTTTAAACCGGTTTCAAACCGATTTTTTGTGGCAAAAAACTAACATGTGATATGGCAGACATTTGGTAGGGGAGGCACTTTTTTGGGCTTTTGGCAGAAATTTGCATGCATATGGCATAGGGGTGGTAGGCAAAATTTAGCCCATTCAAAATTTCAAATTTTAACCTATTCAGCCATTGTTTTAGTATAAATAAAGGGATTGGGTGTTGGGGTAAATTACACATTCTCAAAACACAAAAACACATTATCTAAAAACTCAAAAAACACTCTCAAAAAATGTCATTCGTTGAAGAATCGTCAGCCAACCTTACCGTGACTGTAATCAAAATGACGAATAGAAACCCGAAGATTTGAGTAAACTTCAATTTGTGTTTGATGTCGGACAAATCAAAAAGAGCAAGATGTAAGAAATGTGGGAATTTTTTCAAACATGACTTGAACTCTACGTTGAAAATTCACATGAAAAAAAGTTGTTTCGCTGTGAAAGCGACGAAGAGTTCTAGTCAAACAACCATGGGGGTTGATGGATCGTTGTGGTAATACGAGGCGGCTCGGGTTCGGGATAGGATGGCAAAATTTGTGATTCAAGAAACCTTGTAGTTTGATCACTTCGACAATAAGTGAATGACCTCGCTTATCCAAGATACGCTTCAAACTCGATATTACCATGTAAGTCGAGCCACTCTTAGACGTGATTGTATAAATTTATGGAAACTAGCCAAAGATAAATTGATTTTAGGATTTCAAAACTTAGAAACCGATGTAAATTTAACGTGTGATGTTTGGAGCGCTCCACATGGTTCACCGAATTTGTATCTTTTTGAGTAAATTCCAAAACATGGGAAATGATGAAGCGTACGATTGCATTTGAATTGTTTGGATATCCCCGTATCGGCGAAAATATTTATGCTATTTTAGTTTATGTCATCCAAACATATAATTTACAAGAAAAAGTTTTTCTATATCTTTCGATAATGCGTCAAACAACACCAATGCGGTTGAAAAATTAATCCTAAAATACAAATCGGTTTGCAACGATTTCTTTTTCATAGTCGATATGTAGCACATATCATTAATGTGGTTGTGCAAGACGGGTTAAGTGTTATCAAGCCAATAAAAATGGTTTAAGAGATATTTTTAGTGCTCGTAATAGACGATATAAAGCATATATGAAGTTTTGTGAAGAGGCAGACTCCCTTTTCTTAGGTTCGAATTGGGACGTAGCTACCCGATAGAATTCCACTTGCAACATGTTTGAGTGTGCGTTGTGTCAAAGAATTACTTTATTATTGTTTCATGACCAACTTTCACATAAAAATAATGTTGTACCTTATCCCGTGTTTAATTGGGAAACTATAGAAATTGTTTCGGAAATGCTTGGCGTTTTTAAAAATGCTAGTACTTTGTTGTCAGGAATTTACTACCCTATAGGTTTTTTAGGTTTGAGTCAACTTAACTTAACTACGTATAAAATTAAATGGCAAGCGTTTTATTTGCAAATATGGTAAGGCCAATGAAATAAAAGTTTATCAAATATTTTAGAGAATTGCCTCCCATGATAACTTGTGTCGCCGCTTTGAACCCTATTCTAAATCGAAGCGGGGTTGAGACTTTAATTATGAACATTGTTATGATTTGGGTTTGACCGATGACGACACAACCTACGTTTCTCGTCAAATTGCTCGCTTTAACGACGCTTTTGACAATATGTTTCAAATCTATTTAAATAAATATGGCTCAATTGATTCAACTATTCATTCTATGCATCAAGAGGCGGGTTCGAGTTCTCGTGGTTCTAACGCATCAAAGCAGATGTATAATCTTTTAGTATGTGAGAATAGAAAATGAGCTCGATGTAATACCCCTAGTAGCGAGCTCGGAAGCTATGGAGCATCCGAATTTTTAGGTCAAATGACCATTGAAGAGTTTGAGAATTTAGATATCTTGAGTTGGTGGAAAGAATAGGAATCCTAATTTTCGGTTCTAGCCACCATGGCCCGTGACCTACTCTTGGTTCAAGCAACTACTATAGCTTCTAAATCCGCCTTCTCGGTAAGTGGGAGGGTTATATCACCTCGAAGAACAAAACGCATTCCGCTTTTGGTCGAAGTTTGCATTTGTCTCAAACACCACCTTGGTAGCATGGAGCGGATTCAACACATATCACCACTTGAAGGCGAATAGGAACGGGTTGAAGAAAAAATACACACGGAATAAATAGCGTTGGGTATGCCCTAACCTATTGACAAAGACGAAATCAACCAAGACGAATAATTGAAGAAGATGTTATTTATGTTATATATTTATTTTATGTATTTCGTATTTCCGTTTATGTATTCCTGTTATGTATTCTGTATTTTCGTTTATTTATTCAAGAAGACGTTATTTATGTTTAATGTTTAAATATGTTTAGTGTTTGTGTTTTGTTATATACTTATATAGTTATATACTTATAGATAGTTAAAAAATAATTTAAGAAACTACTTCATATATTCAAGTATTCAACCCAATGTCTAAAAAAAATTTATAACTCAAACCGGTTTAATGGACCGGTTCCACATTTTCGCCTATAAAACCGGTTTCTGTCAAAACCGGTTCGTAGACCAGTTGACTAAAACCGGTTTGGTTTTGTTAAATAACTGGTTTGTCCACCTCTAGTTGTATCGGTAGGTTGTTTCTAGGAAGTGCACATCCTAGCGAGCACTTTGATCCAATGAAATAAGTTCTAGCAAGAGATCCGAATCTGAATGCAATCTCATATCTACGTCAAATTTATATAGGACATATCTTATCATTTAAGCGACCCAAAGCTTTGTAATTATGGGAGAAAAATAAAGATCTTCTTATTTCTAGTATATCTGTAATAGCTGCTTAGAGTACTTAAGTGCAATTGACATGCGCAACTCAATCCCCTTTGAGAACTCAATCGCTAAAGTTGTGTAACAACTGTAAAGAAAATCTTGTCCCTATCCGAGCAAGTTGTTTGATCCGACAGGAGGAGTTCTAATAAGAGTTCTAAATCTGAATGCAATCCACGACAGCCTAGAACTCCTCTACCAACATCAGCAAAGTTCTTCACGTCACAGTGGAAGGGTGATTGTGGCATAACCATACATCTCCTGCAATATGGATCACATGAAAGTTAGGCCAATACATATATCTCATTTTTTGTCTGAATAAGAAAATAATTTACTCCTTACGAACTCAGTTTTCGATGTGGATCAAACAAGGCTTTTTCGAAGCAACCATGGTTTTCGAGGTTTGCATATCCACCGTGCCTGGAAAATTTAAGTTGTTACAAATCAAATATGGCCATGACTTTTGAAAAGTGGTCTACATATAGAATGGTATCGACAACTCGTAAACCTTACGTATTTGACGCACCATCCATGTCTATTTCGTATATTTGTTCGAATATTGGATTGGCTACAAAACATGGTTGCAATTTATGCCTTCCATTTTTTGTCATGCCAAAGGAGCCTCAGCTGTGTATCAATTTATCATAACAAAAAGTAAATACCCACCATGGCTACACTATATAAATTCCCTGCCAAGATACGATTATTTTCTAATTTTGAACGATTTTACTCAAATGACGGGTATTATCATCATTTCCTATCCAATTAAGAATGTTTGAATATTTAAGTCATATCAATACACGCAAAAGGACGCAACAAATCGATAATCGTGTATAGGATTTGACGCGTGAATAATAAAATGGTACATAACTATATTTCTCTTTACTAACTATAATTTCCAGTGTGTAGATGACACATTTTAATAGCTGCCTAAAACGACAATGCAAGGCCCAAATACAAGGTTGCACAAACAACGATTGTATAAAAGGTAACGTCATTGATGACATCAAATAATGTCACTTTTATAGCCTCATTTATCCCATGTTTCTTACCCATTTTATATAATTATTGCACGAATTGGTATTTAAATGTTTATATTTGATATTTACAATAATTATGGAGTGATTGGTGAAATTATGTTAAAAGGCACGCACTTTGGAGATTAAACGAAGAAATCTCAAGATACTATTCTGACAAACTATACGCCATTTCCATTAAGGAAGATACGGCGTATATGTGCATGCAATTCACTAGATACAATAAACAATTGAAGAGAAATACGCCGTATCCAGAAGACTCTATGAGCCGTATCCAAGATCAAGTATTGAAAGATTCTGGAAGATATTGAACGTGGTCCCTACTCCAAGAAGCCCTTAATACGCCGTATTGACCTCAACCAATACGGCGTATCGACTAATTTCTAGATATTATAAATACAAATCCCTAAACACGAGTTTAGGGTGTGCTTAAACATATTTTCGAAACCCTAACCACAAAATTTGATTTTCAGAAGGCAAGAATAGCAAAGAAGGTCTCGCAACGTGCTTAATTCCATAGGAAACACCTTGTAATCATCTATACTCTATTAATCGTTCAATTTTTTGTATCATTCGTTTAACTCGGTTAGGTTACCTTGGTTGATTCATTTATTATGTTTGTATTCGATACAATAGGTATTGGCTAATACCTTGTTTATGAAGATTTAATGTTTGGTTTGTTTATCTCGATTGCTTAATTTATCGTTGATTGTTGATTATGTTTATCAATTTATACTTATTTACGTGCTTTTGTAAGCGACCTATCAATCAACTTGATCTAGTTGTGCCGACCAAGTAGACTAGATTAACTGGGATAGCTCACCATATAGCAACTTATATTACTAGAATCATAGGATCACAAATAATGACCTATCCTTACCATTGGTTTAGTGAACATGTTGGACTAGCAGGTGACATAGGATCAACAAATGACATTCTGATTCCCCTGGTAAGGACTTGAACAGTGGACTACTAGTATGTAAGATGTCGTTAAGCAGTTATGTGGAAAACTAGAAGGGGGGTTGAATAGTTTTACCGCTTTTTAATTTAAGGTTTATGTATGTTTGTAAAACTTAGATTCTACTTTTTGTGAATTCAACACTTGCACAA
>BQNB010100823.1:0-14785 GCA_026074375.1 Tanacetum coccineum
GGATTGGATAGTTGTTTTGTTTGGTTTCTGTACTGAACGGCAAGAACCCGAAAAGCTCGGGTAACACTTAAACAAACCAGTTACTATGTGAGAAACATTATTTGCTCAAGTGTGTGAACCTTTGAAAGTTATTTGATGTTCTCTATTTATAGAGAGGCCAGTGGGGTTTAAAGATAAGCAGAGAATAAGGACACGCGGTCTCCACTCCATGACTCATACAAGATAGTGCTTGTCGTGCATCCCCACTGTCACATGTCAAGTTGTGCATCTTAACCGTTGGTGACAGTGGGTGGTAGTAGTCACTTGCGTACTATGTTCACCTGATGAGCTTTACCAGGCCATGTGTGGCTTGGGATTCTAGTCGGCCCCTATCAAGTGTTGATTGCTAGGATTTAGTAATTAGCTTGATTTGTATACATATTTAGTAGGTTTGAGCCATCAATATCGATATGTTATCAATTATTAAAGATTACATTTATAGAATCTCTGATAATTTATGTTTATCAAACAAAAATTTATTTTATAAATAGTTTATTATTACCAAAAAATATGTATAATCTTTTCATAATCTTGTGTGGCAAATATGTCTTTAATAAACACTAGAATTAAGTTTTTTTTGGCTAAACATGACTTTTCATCTAATCGTACTTTATCGAAGTGTTATTACTTATAGACAATTATATATAGAGCAATGATATAAGACCTAAAATACATGATTAAAAACATGCTTACTCTATTTATTACTTGACACATGTTGTTGCAAACTTCTCTTTTCAAACATTCATCATTGATCTTGACATGCGTCCAAATTTTGCTATTAGGCATACTTTTAGGCCTATTTCTTAGGCATGAGAATCATTTCTCACATCGTGTTAAACTTGTATATTAGTAAATTTAATTAAAACATGGTTACTACACCTTACATTATGCAAACAAAATTGTTAAGAATACGAAAAGTATCGATCACTTCCATTATATCGTTAGATAGCTCGTAAAGTAATATTTAGAAACTTAGTAGGCTAGTAAGCTAAAGCCCATGGTCAAAGCCCAACCGGCCACCTATGTGTAAGTATATAAACCTTTTCCATGCTATGGAAATGGTGTTGGTTGTTCATTCATTTTTACATAGTAACATTACATTTTCTTTCTTACTTTCTCTCTCTAAGTGTTCATCCAACCACCTCTCTTTCTCTCTCTAAACTCTTCATTAAAACCATATCTTGTGTGTGTTAAGATATTCTACAATTGGTATCAAGAGCCATGGGGTGTTTGTGAAGGTTGTGTGTGCGTTTATTACTTATTTTAGGCATGTATGTTGGTTCGAACTTCTCAAGAAGTTTTTCACTTTTTGAGGGTTTCCAACCATAAAGTTTGATACTTTCTTGTTCTATTACCTTGGTATAGTCTAGTTGTATAAGAAAAGCCTTGTTAAAACTTCAAAATCTTGGTTTTTTTAAGATTTTTTTTCGAAAAAGAGGGTTTTTGTACTTGAATCTTGATTTCAAATTTTTTGTGTCAAACACGTTAAAGTTTGTGTTTTTAAGGTTATAATAGTCTTAGATATGTAAGAAGTACAAGAAAAATCGGGTAAAAAATGTCAAAAATTGAGTCTTTTGAAGATTTTTGGTTTTTGAGTTTCGTAGTTACTCAAGCGATTTATACGTAATTTTGCTCAGGCGAGTTATACGTAGTTATTCAAGCGATTTATACGTAATTTTGCTTAGGCGAGTTATATATACGTATTTATTTTAGCGAATTATACGTATTTACTTGGGCGGATTATATGTATCTAATTGGGCGAGTTATACGTTGTTCTCTTCAGGCGATTTATACGTTGTTTTTCTTAAGCGACTTATACGTTTTCTTTTGGGCGAGTTATACGTTGTTCTTCAAGCGATTTATACGTATTTTCTGGGCGAATTATACATCTTCTTTTAAGAGATTTATACGCTTTGCTTAGGAAAACTATACACTTTCATTAGGATAATTATACGGTTGTTCTTTGATTTGTAAAATCCCGTAAAAATTTGTTTTCCTGATTTTATCAAGAATTGTAAAATCCCGTGTATTCCAAAGCCTCAATCACTTTAATCAAATCTCACTTTAACACAACAACCTCCAATCACTGTACGATCATCTTTCATCTTATCACATTTAATCAAAATGGATTCAATCATTCCAATTGGTCAAAAGAATACTATTTCCGAGTACATGATACTCTCTGGTGCTGACAATCGTCCACCAGAATGGAGATATACGTGCAAAACAGAGAGAGCGGAAGAATGATACTTGAATCAGTCAAACACGGTCCACTCATTTGGCCTACTATTGAAGAAAATAGGATGACTAGGACAAAGAAATATGCTAAATAGGTCGCTACAGAGAAAATCCAAGCTGATTGGTGATTCTCAAGGCAACTAATATCATTCTTCAAATGTCACCATCTGATATCTCTTCACTTGTTTAATCATCACGAGTTTCCCAAGGATCTATAGGAAAAAGTTTAAATTCTAAGATACTTCATTAACAAAGCAGGAAAGGGGGTGTAAACTGTATGATGCATTCGATAAGTTTACTCACATCAAGGGGGAATCATTTCATCAGTATTACTTGAGATTTACACAGCTGATGAATGACATGAACATTTACAAAATGAAACTGGAACAATTTCAAGTTAATACTAAATTCTTAAACAGTCTTCCACCTGAATGGAGTAAGTTTATGACTGATGTCAAGCTTGTAAAAGATTTTCATACTACCAACTTTGATCAACTTCATGCATATCTTGAACAACACGAGCTAAATGCCAATGAAGTCCGTCTTATGCGTGAACACAGTCAAGATCCACTTGCATTAGTTGCAAATCATCAAATGACACCATCTCACTTCAACACTTATTAGTCTTCATACAACAATCCTCAGTTTCAACAACAACAACAACAACATTTTTCACCATCTCAGTCTCCTCCATATGGATCAACTCATCCCACACAACATTACTCAACTACGTATCTATCCACACCACTTGCAATCACTTATCCATCAGCACCGTATCCAAATCCTTACTCATCAACTGTTTATCAAGAGGCTTGTCCACAACCACAATCTGTTCCTCAAATTGAATATACTATCTCCACAGTTAATCAACAAACACACCTTGCTGAATTTCCTCAAATGGACTCTGGTCTAGCAGTTCTTATGTTTAAGCAAGGAGATGACCCTATTGATTCCATTAATAAAATAATGTCATTTCTGTCTACTGTCGTCACATCTCATTTCCTATCTACCAACAATCAGCTAAGAAACTCATCCAACCCAAGACAACAGGCAACTATTCATAATGGAAGGGTGATTGTTCAACCACTTCAGGGGAGACAAAATTTTTATGTTGCTGGTACTTTAGGAACAAGAGCTAATACTTCAGGAATAGGAGAGAATTATTTAGGTCAAAAAAGGGTTGTGAAGTGTTTTAACTACCAATGGGAAGGTCACATGGCAAGACAGTGTCTAAAGCCAAAGAGGAAAAGGGATGCTACATGGTTCAGGGATAAAGTTCTATTGGTTAAAGCTTAAGAAAATGGTAAAGTTCTGAATGAGGAAGAATTGGAAGAGATGCTATATTCTGAACCTTCTAATTTTATAGAACAGATGTTCTCTCCAAGGTACCAATCTCTGACAACACTAATAATGATATGCTAAATCAAAGTATGTAAGAGATGTTGTATTCTGAACCTTCTAATTTTGTGGAACATCCAGAGAATGAGATACATAGTGATAGTAATATTATTTCGTACTCTCAGTATCTGATTGAATCACAAAATGTAGTTGTTCAGGATACAAATTCTTCTGCACAACTAGATGCCTTGATATTATCTGTGTTTAAACAACTGTCACATCAAGTAACTAACTATAACAAGGTCAATAATGACAATTTAATTGCCAATGAATCCTTATCTGCTGAGCTTGAAAGATACAAAGAACGGGTAAAATTGCTAGAAGAAGATAAAATGTAGATTTAGCTACTCGAGAAAAGCTTATAATAGATGATATAATTCGGGAGAAAAATGCACAGTTTGTGAATTTTGAAAAGAAATTAACAATCTTAAACAAACTCTTTCTGAACAATCAAAGGAAAAGGAATTGTTAACAAAAACATTTAATGTTTTCAAAAATGAATCCAAGGAAAAAGAAGCTAAGAATATTGATACAGAAATTGCTTTGGAAAAGAAAGTTAAAGAACTAGACAACATTGTTTATAAAATGGGTCAATCCTCGCAAACTGGGCATATGCTCACGAAACTACAAGTTTTCTATGATAACAACCTAAAACAAGCTCTTGGTTTTCAAAATCCTTTCTATCTTAAGAAAGCTCAGCAGATTAGGCCAATGCTTTATGACGGTAATGTTATTGCTAAAGAAACCAATGTGATTTCAATTGCTGATTCTGAAGAGACTTTGATGCTTGAGGAAGAGAGTCGATCCAAAATGCTTTTAAAACAAAGTGATCCAATGGTCTTAGAAAAGAAAGTTAACACTAAACCAATTAATTATGCTGAGTTAAATCGATTGTCTAAATATTTTGGTAAACGTTTTGTCCCACAACGAGAACTGACTGATGAACAAGCTTTACACCCTATTACTGACCAATCTGCTTCTTCGCCTGTCAAAATTGAGGCTCCTCGGGAACTTCCTAAGGTAAGCCTGGTTAATACAAGTCTTAAAAAGCTTAAATACCATCTTGGCCAATTTGACAATGTGGTGAAAAAGCATATCATGCCCAATGCTTTAACAGAAGGGGAATGGGGGTTTGAACACACTAAAGCTGTTTTTCAAAATGAAATAATACCATTCTTAAAGACTTTAAAAGACATATTTAATGTTTTTGATAAAGATCTTTTAAATGAGGTAACGGAAGTACAAACAGTTTTTAATCAGATGGAAGCTGTTGTTCAATAGTATCATGTAGACAAACAATGTTTTGAAATTCAAAAGAAACAATTTTAAATTGAAAACGATCGACTCTTGGATCAAATCATTTCTCAAGATATTGTGAATATTGTTGTGAATACCTCTATGGATGTGAACACTTATGTAAAAGTAAATTCTTCTGCTGTTATGAATGATTCTGTGAATGATGTGGAAATGTGCAACAAGTGTCTGGAACTTGAAGCTGAGCTTATCAAACAACACAACATGGTTGAAAAAGATGAGTATAATAGACTTTCAAAAAGATTTTCTGAACTTGAACAACACTAAATTTCTCTTGAAATTGCAATGCAACTCAATAAAGAAATTTTTCAAAAGAATAACATATCTGTGAACCAAACTGAACCTTCATTTAATCAATTATTTGAATTGAACAATTTGAAAGCTGAGCTTCAAGCAAAAGACACAACAATCGAGAAGTTAAAGGCAAACATTAAACGTTTGAATAAAACTTCTACCACAAACAATGTGAAAAAGGACATAGATGAAATTGAGACCATCAATATCGAACTGGAACATAGGGTGACAAAACTAATTACCGAGAATGAGCATTTGAAACCGACTTATAAACAGCTCTATGATTCAATTAAACCATCACGTGTTCGTGCTAAAGAACAAACTGAATCTTTGGTTAATCAATTGAATCAAAAGTATGTTGAAATTACTGATTTAAATGCTCAACTTCAGGAACAAGTGTTTGTCATAACAACATTAAAAATGACCTTAGAAAATTCAAAGGAAAAGACATAGTCGATAATGCTGCCCAAGTATCAAATGCTACCACTATTGCACCAGGAATTATAAGCTTTACCCAGTAATTTTGGCTCATAAGGTTAAGAATAATAGGGAAAATCACAAATACTACCTAAAGCATACTATGGAAGAAGCTGCTATTCTTAGGGAGGTAGTTGAACAAGCTAAATCACGTAACCCTTTAGATAGTGCATCTTACTTAGCCTGTATGTATGTTAAGTTGATTCAAGAGTTGCTAGGTTATGTTAGAGATACTTTCCCTGATATTCAAAAACCTAGTGAGAAATTAGTTGCGGTCATGCCTATTAACAAGAAGAAAACAGTTTGATTTGCTGACACTGTCACATCATCAAGCAACATTCCCAAAGTACCTAATAGACCTCTATTATCTTCTACAAGAGTAAACCCTTCTACTAGTGCTAGCGGATCAAAGCCTTCAGGCAATACAAAGAATGATAGGATTCAGTGAACACCAAGTAGTAATGAGAAGAATAAAGTAGAAGTTCAATCTAGGAAAGTTAAATCAAGTTTGAATAAAAGGAAATATGAGTCTAAAAATGTATGTAATAAACATGTTAGGTAACCTGTTAAAGGTGCTAAAGCTCTTTTTTCTGTATGCGATGAATGTTTGTTTGATGCTAATCATGTTATGTGTTTAATTGATCAAGTGAATAGTATGAATGTACATGCTAAATCTGTCTCTAAGAAAAATAAAAAGAGAAAAGAATGGAATCCTATTGGTAAAGTGTTTAACTCTACTGGATATAAATGGAAACCCACTGGAAAGACTTTTACCTTAGTTGGAAATGCGTGCCCTTTAACTAGGTTAACCGCCACTAAAAAAGTGCCCCTTAGGGTTCCAATTCCTCTTGAAGTAGTTGCTCCAAAAGAAGTAGTAACTAGAGTATATACAAGGAGACCTAAAGTACCTAAGTCTATTCAAAATAGAAAACCTAAGGTTGCAAAATCTATAACTGCTAACAGAATGGAACCCAGTACATCTCGGGGATCCGATACTTTAGTTGCTCCATCTTCTTCTTCTCTTATCGACTATAGGTTTTCCAAATTGTTTTGTGGTATTTAGAATCCGGATGCTCCAAGCACATGATCAGAGATCGCTCTCAGCCCACCAATTTTGTTCATAAATTTCTCGGTACTGTCAAATTCGATAACGACCAAGTTGTGAAGATTATGGGATATGGTGATTATCAGATTGGGAACGTCACAATTTCAAAGGTTTATTATGTGGAAGGACTAAGACACAATCTATTCTCAGTTGGCCAATTTTGCGACTCAGATCTTGAAGTAGCTTTCAGAAAACACACATGCTTTGTTCGTAATCTAAAAGGTGTTGATTTACTCTCAGGATCTCGAGGAACTAACCTGTATTCTCTGTCTATTGGGGATATGATGGTGTCTTCTCCTATATGTCTCATGTCAAAAGCCACAAAGACTAAGTCATGGTTATGGCATCGTCGTCTGTCTCATTTGAATTTTGGTGCTATTAATCACTTGGCCAGACACGGTCTAGTACGTGGTCTTCCCAGACTTAAATTTGAAAAGGACCATTTGTGTTCTGCATGTGCCATGGGAAAAAGCAAGAAACAATCACATAAACCTAAATCTAAAGATACCAATCAAGAAAAACTATATCTTCTGCACATGGATCTTTGTGGGCCTATGCGTGTTGCAAGTGTAAATGGGAAAAAGTACATCCTTGTCATTGTGGATGATTACTCCTGGTTCACATGGGTAAAGTTTCTCGCATCAAAGGATGAAGCTCCTGATTTTATAATTAAGTTTCTAAAAATGATACAAGTAAGATTGAATGCAACTGTCAGGAATATTCATACAGATAACAGAACTGAGTTTGTTAATCAAACCCTGCGAGACTACTATGAACAAGTTGGCATCTCTCATGAAACATCGATTGCGCGAACTCTACAACAAAATGGTGTTGTTGAATGGCGAAATCATACTCTTGTTGAAGCCGCTCGAACAATGTTAATATTTGCAAAAGCTCCTTTATTTATATGGGCTGAGGCAATAGCTACCGTATGTTACACCTAAAACCGATCTATTATATGACGATGCCATAGAAAAACTCCTTATGAGCTCTTACATGATAGAAAACCCGATCTACCCTACCTTCATGTATTTGGTGCACTTTGCTACCCAAACAATGATAGTGAGAATTTGGGCAAACTTCAAGCTAAAGTTGATATATGCATTTTCATTGGATATGCACCCAAGAAGATAGCTTACAGTATTTACAACAGACGTACCCGAAAAATCATTAAAACCATCCATGTCGATTTTGACGAGCTAACGGCAATGTCTTCTAAACAACTCAGTTCAGGACCCGACTTCAATGTATGACTCCCACTACACCCAGTTTAGGACTTGTTCCAAACCCTCCTCCTTCAGCACAGTTTGTACCACCATCGAGGCATGAATGGGATCTTATGTTTCAACCAGTGTTTGATGAGTTCTTATCTCCTCTAGCTAGCGTTGCCTCTCCAGTTCCTGTAGAAGAAGCTCTAGCTTTTGTTGAGTTAACCGGTTCACCTTCCTCAACAACTGTTAATCAAGATGCATCCTCACCAAGTACCTCACAAACCACTCCACAATCACAATCCCAAACAATTCCTCTTAGTGTTGAAGAAGAGTCACACGATCTTAAGGTCGCATATATGAGTAACGATCCTTATTTTGGCATTCTAATTCCAGGAACTATTTCTGAAGAATCCTCATCATCAGATGTTATCTCTACTACCGTGCACTCAGACTCTCCAATCTCAGAACATCTCAGGAAATGGACAAATGGTCATCCGTTACAAAACATAATTGGTGACCCTTCCAGACCCGTTTTCACAAGACTCCAACTACACGAACAAGCCCTGTTCTGTTACTATGATGCCTTCCTAACTTCAGTTGAACCTAAGACGTATAAAGATGCACTAACTCAGTCATGCTGGATTGAGGCAATGCAAGAAGAGCTACATGAATTCGAACGACTTGAAGTCTGGGAACTCGTTCCTCGTCTAGATAAAGTGATGGTTATTATTTTAAAATGGATATATAAGGTCAAATTAGATGAATTGGGGGGAATCTTGAAAAACAAGGCAAGATTGGTAGTGTGACAATCCGTCAATTTCAGGTCGCTATTTTATTCTCGAGTATTAAATATATTTTTCAATTTTATGCTGAGACATGAACTCACGACTAATCGGGAGAATTAGGGCTTGCATTTGTAATTTACATAACGTTTACAAAGAACAAGCGAATTTTACGTTAAGCATCGACGCTTATATTTTCAAAATGCCATAGAAATGATTTTATTACATTTGTTTTTATTTTTCGTATTACGTGCATTTTTCGTATTTTACGTAAAATCTTTACGAGCAATGTTTATCCCCCCCCCCCCCCCCTACCGGTATTGTTGGTCAACCACAAGAAGACAAAAACCTTGAAAATACCCAAAGGACCCTTATTGTTAAATCAATGTGCACTTAAAGTCAAAAAAACCCTAACACCGTTAGTCCCTTGTTAACTAATAACTAACGGTCATTAAATTGTTATTAACCAAAACCAATTTATTTAAACCCAAGCTAAAACAAATTACCCAAGCCCAAATCCCTTTATAATAATTAGAACAAACGAAGCTTTAAGTTCAACGCCGGTTAACCCAGTCAAATATCAAAATGCACAAAAGAAGAAAATGGCGCCAAAGATTTTTACTATTCATCGTCCCTTACCTCACATCAAAATTAAAAGGTAAAACCACTCCTTTTCATCCATCCAACGTGGCTCTAAGATTCCAAGTACTATGCTACACGCTGGCAAGCACAGACGTCACCAAAAGTTGTGATTGGCCAAGTCCGTGCTCCGCACTCATGGGCAAAGGGAATTGACTCTCTGTGGTATCCAAACAAACAACAAAATATTGGAAAGGAATTTAACTGTAGAAATAAGTATTATCAATCAAAATATTTGAAACCATTCATTTATCCATTGGTCAAATTGAAATACGAGGTCTCAATTTCATAAATTCTTGAGGAAAAACGAACACCCGTATATCACTTACCGGTTAAACGAATAATATTTTGTGTAGATTATTCCTATTTACACTGAGTTTAGTGCAAATTCCTTCCATATTTGTGTTTCTTTAGATACCACGTGTCATTTCCTTTGCCAGAGATGAGCTAAGGCTTTGGCTAAATCACAACTTTTGGTGACGTCTGTGCTTTGCGAAAGCGTGTAGCATTAGTACTTGGAATCTGTAGAGCCAGTGTTGGTATGGATGAAAAGGAGTGGTTTTACCTTTTGATTTTGACGCGAGGTAAGGGACGATGAATAGTAAAAATCTTTGGCGCCATTTTCTTCTTTTATGCGTTTTGATATTTGACTGGGTTTAAACCGGCGTTGACTTGAGCTTCGTTTTCTTTATTATAAAGGGATTTGGGCTTGGGTAATTTGTTTTGGGCTTGGATAAATGAAATTGGTTTTGATTAATAGCAATTTAACGACCGTTAGTTATTAGTTAACAAGGGACTAACGGTGTTAGGGTTTTTTTAACTTTAAGTGCACATTGATTTAACAATAAGGGTCCTTTGGGTATTTTCAAGGTTTTGTCTTCTTGTGGTTGACCAATGTTGACACTTTTGTTGGACCTTTTGCTATAGCATAAACTCCATCTCTTATGTACTACTATCTTTCCCGTGTCCGTGTTTGCCCGTTTTGACTGTTTTCTTGTGATATATTCAAATATCGTACCTACACATCAAAAATGACAAAACAAGCAATATACAAGCATAATTTGCACAATTTCATCATTTTAGGGTTTATTTTTGATAAAAATGATATGTGATTTTCTTCACATTATCAAAAATTGTCTCCAAAAACTAAGTGATAGGTCGTAGTCCTCACGCAATATTATATGCTCTAAAACCAAATACCTCAAAACCTCCCTAAACTAATCCTTTTAAAATTAGTAAAGTCTTTTGTGGGGAGAGTTAAGAAATCATAAGTTTTAAAACACCCCGCTTTCCTATTTTTCAAAACTTTTCATTTTTATGATTTTCATAATTTACCACTTACAACTTATTCATGCGTGGCATAATGTATTGTTTTCATTATTCATTGATAATCTTTTAAGCGACGCGGAATCAAAAAGCATAAATAGTGTCTAATATGGATAAATTCACTTCGTCACCGACACTTTACATATTCTCCAAGCAAGACTTAAAACAAGATCATTGTATGTATAATACAAGTTATTAATGCTAACACTTCTCATAAATAGCTAATTGTGTACTACTTTTCCTCCCTTTATTCCAATTTCCTCTAAGGATTTTTATTTATTATTATTGTGACAAATAAATTATGTCCGTATGAATAAAGTAATACTCCCGGTTTTATAGGAACATTAATTGTTTGAATAATCCTTTCCGAAAGAGACGATGTTGCCACGTGGAAAAATAAAGTCCACATTAAGGTTCTAATTTCACATGATTTAGGGGTTATAACTTTTTATTTACATCTGAAACAACTCAACTTCAAGTCCAGAATGGAGGCTTTTTCTTAGATAACCCCGGAGTCGTATATTTGGCTTTATTCTTTTCTTATTATTATTATTTATGCAACATTATTAAACCCGGTCCTATTAACAACTGCATACTCGGTATGCGAGCCGACCATGGTCTAGGAGTCTTATTTACGACCATAGGTGAATTCCGTCGGCTTTTAAGAAGGCTTGCACATCGGTTGTGAGCGGTAAAGATGTAGCAACTTTTATCCAGGTCTTCGGGAATTATTTTTACTATGTGGCTTATTTAGAAAGACTTTGCCACATCGGTTGTGAGCACTGCAAGATGGCAGTGGGGGGGAGTAGGGGGGGGGGGGGAGGTAATGTCATAACTTTATCACCAGCCCACAGTTTTTATTATTATTATTACCTCCACCCTTTAAATGACTGTCACATCGGTATGCGAGCCGACCATGATCTAGAAGTCTTATTTCGGCTTCGGTTTATTACATAATTATTATTATTATAGCCAAATTTCAAGTCCTGTGGTCTTTTAACAACTGCCACACATCTGGTATGCAGAGCTCGGACCATGGGTCCAGGAAGTCTATTTCCCCCCAACACTGAAAAAAAACTCGACGTGTACCTTACTTCACCAGAGGAATCTATACAAAGTGATCTAAAAACTAAGGAATCGCAAAAACCAAGAAACACTTTATTTTACTTCAACTATTTATGATAATGTTTATTAAGTGATGGGGAGCAAAACAAAGCCCAATTAACCTTTATGAGGCCTTAAAGAAATCAACTATTCTATGTTTAGCATTCAAAAACTTATACCTCTACTCTATCATCTCTTGTTCTTCACAATTTAAAATTTTAATAAAGAAAACTCAGTGCATACTAGTCCTAGCAGAATTTAAGATCGGCACTTTAACAAGTCACATAGACTGGTCTACAATACTTAATTCTTAATAAATCGATACTTCTACATATCTTTATAACATATTATGGGAAAACTTGCAAATGTTCTTGGCTTTTTCAAGCTAGACTCGCTTTTTATAGCTCCTTGTATAAAAGATTAGCAAAATTCAATCTATTTACGTTAAGGAGAAAGCTAAGATATAAAACCGGTCGGGTCAAAATTTACTTTTCGTTTTCACCAACGGAAAGCCTACATTCGTGTCTAAAACACTTATTATTTTTATTCAAATACTATTTTCTATTTTCCATTATTTTTCACACATTTTATATATTTATTTATATATGAACAAATCAAAAACTTAGATTTTAAGAACTTAAATAATTTAATATTTTTGCGGGGGGGGGAAGTACGGGTTTCGTTGAGTACAAAGGAGTCCCCACTAACACCACCAAAGGGTATGGTCAAGATCATATCGATAGATTATAATACCCCATACTAAAATTAAACATGTCCTCAATGTTTTCCTATGTTAAGGCTCTTAAAAACCCCATACTAAGAACTCAAAGAGTCGAATGCATAATCCGAGCATGGAGAAAGTATCACAAAAATACTTAACCGTTTATCAAGTATGTTAAAAGATAGATGTTAGTCGATAATATCTAGGATATCGGATTTCCCAAAACTAATGGCATAGGCAAAGGCTAGGAAGCTCGGGAGGGGACCAGGACAAAAACACCAAACACAAGAGTCTTCTAAAATTTTTGGTCTAATTCCTTACAATACATTCACAAGCACAAACAATAAGAATCGGAGAGTACAAGCCTCCCTCATCCATCACATTTAGAAATAAGAAAGGAAGAAATAATTGGGATAAGCATGGGGTGCCTCCCACGAAGCGCTTTGTTTTTGGTAACCGAGTCACATAGCTTGACTCGATCCCCGAATTCATTCGTCTTTGGGGATGAAACAAATGGAAGATCAATCTTCCATTTGACTTTCAAATGCCATCGGCTCAAGAGAAGAAAAATGAAAAGCATAGATGCCGGGATCAAAAAATGTGTCCTCCCTCCGCCCGACGGATGAAAAATAAATTGGTGGAAGAAAAAGATAATGGTGATCCTTAGAGGATAATCTTACATATGATGGAAAGAAAATTTTCTCAATAACCTCGAGGTCGGAAAATTTGTCCTTAATCATTAAATCATCATTAGGTTCATCCTTTAAGCCTTATGGTTCATGATCGAAAAACACTTCGGGGAAGAGATTATGGGTGGTGTTATGCAAAATCTCAAGAACGTCTCCCTCCGAGTCATTATAAGCGTCCATAAAAGCATCGATCTTATCAATTTCACCTCCTAGGTCAAAACACTCATCCTCATCGAAAAGAGGTGTGTTAAGTAAAACTGGCTCATCAAAATTAGAAACATTGGAGTCCTTGCTTTCGACATCCTCTAATATCTCTTTAAAAAGATGATTAATGTTACTGGAGTTGTAATTGTCATCAAATTCAAAAAGAGGGTTTGAATAAACTTGAAAATTTTCTTTTTGAACATCCTCCTTAAGAAATGATTCGTCATCTCCCGGTGGAGGTAAACAAGCTGGAGCAAATTCATCGGTAAACTTCTCGGGATTAGGATCAATCGTAATCGTAGGTAAAAAATTTATTGACGGATCACGGTTAAGCAACAATTCAATTTCTCTAAGATCGGCTTCAAAATCAACATCCTCATTTCCTAGTGGAAATGGGTCAAGAAGAGCGAGTTCATCGGCGAACTCCTCAAGAAGAGAATCACTAGTCTCAAAAGATGTAAGACTAGGACGAGAATTAGAAAGCGGAGTGGTACTGCCACTCGAGAAATGATTTGATTTTTTCAATCTTAATACTTCTCCAAAACTATCCTCGCATGAGACATTAATGAAATTAATCATTTTAATTGATTCGTTTGCATGCTTTTGAGGATGCTTATCGACAAGAAAAATTAATTGTTCATCCCCGTCCCTTAAAATAAGCTTTCCTTTGTACACATCAATTAAGGCACGGCTGGTCCTTGATTGCTTTCACACTATATATATATATATAATATATAATAAAATATAAAATATATATATAAGTCTAAAAATCAACAAGATCAATGATACCGAGAAGTAGTATAGAATGTTCCCGGGTCGTTTATCCCCAACGAGGCTGGAATGGAAAATCGATACAATCGAAGATTTGAGTTTGAAGGAAGGAATTGATTTGAGAAGGTGGAAAAGTCAAATTAGATGATAACGAACAAAAACGTTTAAGAAAAACCTAGAAATTACGAAATTAAACTAGAAAACGAGAGCCCGAATCCCGAACAAAGGGGGAAAAACCTAAAATCTTTAAAAATAACCCTACGAAAATTTTTATATTTTTCCTACAAACTAGATGACAAAAGAAAATTTTCTAAAAAAGCAAAATATTTTTTTGATAATTTTTGTATTTTTTATGAATTAAATAAACTTTTAACGAAATTAAATTATAAAAAATATTAAATGGTTACGAAAAATTCTGAAAAATTTACAAAAAATACTAGACACTATGAGTATTCTACGAAAAATAAGAAAAA
>BQNB010100824.1:0-24616 GCA_026074375.1 Tanacetum coccineum
GTTACACCTTTAAACCTTAGCCTACCCTGTTAGATTATGTCCATTTATCAGTTGCTAGTTGCTTAAAGTGTAAAGTATATATTTCCTGTATCATGTGTCATTTTCTATCTTTGGTACAGTTAGGAAGAAATTTTCACATTACAAATGAGAATGTAAAAAGTAGTCAAACTCATGTATTTTACTACCATCACAATTATTGGTACGTCTGAAGAATGAGGAATTATGGAAGAAATTATCTGGAGTTATTATGATCGTGAAGATGGTGAGATTACACCGAGATTCGTAGTATCGTATTAAAAAAACAAAAAAATTATAAAATTGCAGTAAAAAAGAGGAGGAAAGTCTGAAGATAGTCGGTTCGTTAAAGCTTAAACCGATGATATTATTTGAAGAATCGATTATTCGTCGATAGATGGTTATAAATCGACGATGTAAAGTTTTGTATAAAGTGGTAGATATCACCACTTGTCTTTGTAAAAGTATGTATAGTATGGGATTATTAGGAGTTGACCGTTATGGGAATGCCAACTTAGGTTGTTGTTTTTGATTTATGATCAAGATGTTTGTGTATATAGTTGTGTCTTTATCATGGTAACGGTCTGGAAAGTATTTAGGAACTTGTACCTTATTTGTTATGGACTTAATCTATTTGTTTCGTAAATTTTTATTTAACAATAATTATTTCTCTTTCCTAATCACTAACCCTTAGGTTTTATTCGAATAAGGATGCGAGCAACTACATGTGTCTATTCCATTGTTACGGCCATGTATGTGTGGTTTTGTCCACCTTTTTGGTTTATTACTTTTTGGGTAAGATTAAAAGATCCATACCCTATATCACTACTAGTCCTACTTTTTAGCTTATTCGAGTTAAGGTTTGAATGCAGTCATATGTGTCTATCCCATCGTTATGGGTGTGTATGTATGGTCTTTCTCACCTTTTCTAGAATATTGGTATTAGTAGAAACTAGATAAAGTGATCAAACCCTTATAAGCCTTTAAAATAAACCTAATTTACCTCTATAAACTTGTTACTCCTTAGCTCTAGTGGTGGAGATGTGTATCCTTGCCAAGCCTATGATAAAGTACTCATTACGACCGAGTAATTGAGCGAATTAGTTACATGTTACCGCATAGATTAGTTGAGTGATTTGAATGTTTTCATCTTCTTATTTCGTAAGGTGTTTGGTTATGTGCTTGTAATTAATCAAATAAATTCTTAACAGAAAAAATCCTTAGGGATACATTTTCATAAATTTCTAAAGGCTACTTGAGGACAAGTAGGATTCAAGTGAGGGGATATTTGATGACATCAAATAACGTCACTTTTATAGCATAATAATCCATTTTGTATAATTATTGCAAGAATTGTTACTTAATTGTTTATATTTGAGATTTGCAGTAATTATGGACTACTTGGTGAAGATTAGCTAAAAGGCATACATTCTGGAGCTTAAAATAAGACATTTGAAGATTGTTGTTCTGACATCTTATATGATGTATCCATCAAGGAAGATACGGCGTATCTGTGCCTGCACTTCACGAGAAACCACGAAGATACAAAGTCTAATACGTCGTATCTAGGAAACATCCATACGCCATATTCATGATAAAGAAATAAAAAATTTCTGGAAGATATCGAACGTGGTCCCTACTCTAAGAAACCCCTGATACGTCGTATCCAACTATCTTGATACGTTGTATCGACCAAATTCTAGACAGTACTAATAGAAAACCAAAAAACGGGTTTCAGTGTGCTTGATCATATTTTCGATACCCTAACCAGAAAAGTCGATTTTCAGAAGATAAGAAGAGCAAAATAGGTCAAGCAAAGCTACTAATTCCATAGGAAACACCATGTAATCTCCTATACTCTTGTAATTGTTCGATTTTTGGTATCATTCATTTAACTCGATTAGTTTACCTTGGTTGGATTTTATACCTTTGTATTGCTTACAATGATTAAGGGCTAATAACTTTGGGTATTAGCCATGATTATGAAGATTTAAATGTTTGCTTTGTTTATATCGAATGCTTAATTTATCACTGATTGCTTGTTTATATTTGTCAATTCATACTTGTTTATGTGTTTTTGTGTACGACCTATCATTCAACTGGATCTAGTAATACCGACCAAGTTAGCTAGATACCGAGATGGCTTTCCACATAGTGATTTATATATCTAGATCAATAGGACCACAATTAATGCCCTATCTTTACCTTTGGGATATGTGAACAAGTTGGACTAGCAGGTGACTTAGGATCAACAAATAACGTATTGATTCCTTTGGTAAAGACTTGGACAGTAAACTATTAAAATATAAATTGCCATTAAGTGGTAAGTGGGTAAAGTCTCTATGAGCTAGGATTTAATAAGATCACCATTATTTATCACCTATGATAGATTATAATCAGCAAAAAGGATGCTTTATGCGGATGTGTTTAATTATGATAGAATTCTATGTGTCTAGGTTTTAGGAAGAAGTCCCGCCTAAATCTAGTAATGATATGCCGCCTCGAGATAAGCACTCATTGCACTAAATAAACAAACCAACGTTTTAATTGGATTAATCATTGTTAATATAATTTTCTTATATTTGGCTAGATCGCACTTCTATCTTTTGTTTGTCTGCTTGCGTGTGTTATTGGGTCTTAAATTGATCTAAGTTACCGCAAAACTTGTGCCAGTCTCTCAGGCTGAAAACCCCCTTGCGTTAGTTTTAGGATTAACTTAGGTTTAACATAAATTAGATTAATTTAGTACTAACATAGATAACTAAAATACTGACAATTAAGAATTAACGCTCTCGCTCATAGTGATCAACACCCTACTTACAAACAAAGCTATAGCTGATCGGGTCCACTACTCGTTAGTGTTGTTTTAGGTTAAGTCGGCAAAATATAAATAGTAAAACTTGATTAGGTAATTAATAACCTACTATGACAACATAATCAATATTCAAAAGTATTATAATTACGAGGTTTGACCTGAAATAGTAGAACAAAATATGACAAAGTCATATTGTCTGCTGAAGCAGTCTAAGGTCTTCTTCATATTCCCTTCCAACAATAAACTTTGCCAAGATTCTCATCAACCTTCTTTCTAGCAACTAACGATCAATGTCTTTAACCATGATGCGAGACCATTTCTTGTCCAGATTACTCCATCTCCTTCTTGGTATGACACTTGTATACCCCATTTCTAAGTTGTCGAGCATGTCTTTGAGTTTGTCCCGAACTGATATGAGTGTACTGTCACAGAACTTGTAGAGCTCATGAGAACACATCAGTCTATTTCTCTCCAACTTGTCTAAATAGAGGATACCTTAAGGGTTAGAGTATGTGGTATATGGTTCTAGGTCAGTGATGCCCGCTTTGTGCATCAATCATCTTGAGATGTTGAGCTTTTTCTGGTAGCTTTTGACACCAAGTTGAAGATCTTCCACTCGCTTCTGGATTACAATACGTCTCGTGAACATATGTAAGGCTGCAGCCAGGTGCACAATGTCCTCACCTTTGAGGTTGAACAGTCTGTTCTAAACAACGAGAATTAGCATGTCCTCGATGTCATTTAGATAAAGTCGTGAAAAGTCGCCTTCCATGAACTTGTACAATTGCTGATCAGATCTTTGAACTTTAATCTCCTCAAGATGACCATAACCATACCATACGCTGACTTTGACATTTTTCACTGCTAGAATTCATTTGGTGGAGTACGCATCATGTTTGGAAACCATGTTTATAACACCCTGTCTTTTCAAGTCATTGACGACGTCGATAAATCCACAATGTACCTTTTGTATTGTACGCGTTTGCTTTAAATCGTAAATGTTAAGCTAAATCGCGTAAGCTAAATTTTTTTTTTTTTTTTTTTTTTTTTTTATTTTTTTTTTTATTTTAGTTTTTTGTTTTTTTTTTTTTTTTTTTTTTTTTTTTATTTTTTTTTTTTTTTATTTTTTTTTTTTTTTTATTTTTTTTTTTTTTTTTTTTTTTTTTTTTTTTTGTGTTATATTTTTTTTTTTTTTTTTTTTTTTTTTTTTTTTTTTTTTTTTTTTTTTTTTTTTTGTTTTTTTTATTTTTTTTTTTTTTTTTTTTTTTATTTTTATTTTTTTTTTTTTTTTTTTTTTTTTTTTTTTTTTTTTTTTTTTTTTTTTTTTTTTTTTTTTTTTTTTTTTTTTTTTTTTTATATTGTTTTTTTTTTTTTTTTTTTTTTATTTTTTTTTTTTGTTTTTTTTTTTTTTTTTAATTTTTTTTTTATTTTTTTTTTATTTTTTTTATTTTTTTTTAATATAACACCTGTGTGTTCAATTCATTGACGGACGTCGATAAATCTACAATGTAACTTTTGATGGTACGCGTTTTGCTTTAAAGTCGAAAATGTTAAGCTAAATCGCGAATCTTAAAGATTACGTTCAATGTACACGGCATCAAATAAATAAATTTTACATCTCGCAAAGGGTTAAGTAAATTAATTGAGCATAAATTATTAACTCTGTTCATTTTATTTTTTAATGGTTGCGTAAATTGATTCCTTTTCATCCAAATAAAATTGCGATATTAGGCACTCCCGAACCACCAAAACTTTTCTACGCAATTCAACAAATACCCACAATTTATACCCAATACTCAAATTTTAACAAAAAAATAGTCATATATGTCACTAATATGGCCGGATTAAAGAGTAAATTCAAGGAAAAATGAAAGAAAACTTGCAACTAGGTCTTTTTATACATCACCTTTGCAGTATAGATAGCCCAACCATGTTTCACATATTATTGACCAACTAGTCTTCCTTAAGACCATGAGACTTGTCTAAGACTACTATTGCAACTTTTTGACTAGAATTTCCTTAAACAACATGCATAAACTTAGAGATAGGAACTCATGCAGTAAAACACTTAACTCAAAAAGATCAAAGAACCCTCCCGTTTGACCCTCACTTAGGCCACAGGCTCAAACAACCTTTGTAACAAATCCATACTAAATTTTATACAACCTATACACTCCTATACACATCATATTCTAAGATATTTCCAGCATTGGTAACCATATCAAGCTTTAAATTAAGGAAAAGGAAGCTAGGATTTTCACTTGAAAGTGTAAGGTTTATTTAAGAAACTAGTGTTATCTTTGGTGCAAACTTTGGATTATTTATCTAAGACGAAGGGTTTAGATTTACATTGATCATCATCATCATACACTTAATGATCATCTAGAACCCTTTAATGTTCTTCAATGTTATTTATGCATAGGTTAGTTCTATTGTACTTTGAATCACATGAAAGGAGTATTAACAAGTAAATGGAGTTTTTATCTGTAATGATCATTTTGCAACGACTATTATATATGTTTGAGAAAATTGCTAAGAACATGGTAAAAAGGGATGAGAAAGTATTGTACCATATTAAGATGGTGTAAAAATGAATTAACTACAAAAAGTAAGGTATAAAATCAAGGTTAAAAATTGGATTTAAAACAAGGATGTTACCACAAAAGAGTCCTGTCCCAAAAATCATATATATACACATGTATTTTATGATTTTAATAAAGTAGTATTATTTCAACGAACGATTCCGAAAAAGGGTTAAGAAACTTGTCAAACGGATTTATTTAACTGAAAAAGTTAAGCGAAAACGAGGTATATATTCGAGTATTCAAAATCCAGCATTTTTGTTAAGTTAGTGGTTTTCTGTATCAGGATTTAAGATGGTATTTGTTGGCACTTTCGAGTCCGTTTCGCCTTCGGCCGAAACATGAAGTCGTCGAAATAAGGTCGTTTTACTTCCCCGCGAGAGTTCTATTAGTCTTAAAAAGCGAGTGATAACGGGGTCGTCAAAGAGCGGGGGCAATAACTGGCTTTTTGGATAATTAATGCACACTGCATCAGATCTGAGCGAGTGCTTTATAATCGCCATTTGGTCGAGTTTCGGGGTCTCGTGACAGAACTGGAAAGTGGGTTCAAAATATCATTTTCGCATAAATTCCTCTTCTTTTAGAAACCCGAGTCAATGAAAAAGTGATTTAGTGGGTCATTAAAGTCCGGGGGAAGACTTAGGAAAATAAAACGATAATTACCAGTAAGTAACTATAACTACCAGGTAGAAACTAATATGACTACGCTGATTGAGTATTAACTATAACTAACCAGTAAGTAACTACAACATCTACCAGGAGTACAATCACTACATTAGTAATAAACTAAAACTACCAGGATAACTAATATACCACCATAGTAATAACTATAACTATCAGAGTAAACTAAACACAAGATGAGTAACTAATACCCTACCAGGAATAACTATAATTACATTTATTGCAGGATATAATAAATGTATTACAATTATAAATTGTTTTTCACTCAAACCAATTAATGGCGATTAGCTAAATAAGACTTATGTCATTGTAGCGATTACATCAATGTGATTAGTACTTATCCGACCTATGGTAATTTAGGTTTCATTCGACGATATTTTTTCGTGACGCTTTATCTCGATATTTGGATTAACAAGAACTCAAGGTGAGTTCATAGCCCCTACGATTTTTACCATTCAATAATTTATAACTAAAGGTGGTGAAACAATGCCTATATGTTTTAAAAATTGGACGCAAGTGGGATATTTTATAATGATTACATGTTTTGCCTAAGTAGCAATAAAACCTAAGTTGAAGCCCCATTACCATTAACTGTCAAGTCAGCAAAGATTTTAGTTTGTTATTACAATATGTGAAGGCAGAATGTTATGAATAGATCCTATTTGGGAAACGATTCCGCATCCCGGTTTCGGGGGAGGCTAGCTATCACCGGTAAGCCGGAACGTATAGCATGTCGACTTTATAGGATTTTTTTCGGTGTTGAACATCTAACGGGCAGAAATTGCAATATATATTATTATTGCAAGAAAGATCGTCGAGCTTCAGTGTCATGAGCTTAGGAAAATGTAATCTGGTTTTGTGATGTCTGCATGTGTTGCATTATCACGGGAAAAGTCTTGCGGTCCTGCATATTATGATTTATCAAACCTATGAATTCACCAACATTATTGTTGACGTTTTAAAGCAATATTTTTCAGGAGATCAGTAAGCATAAGGTGCCAAGGATACATTGGTGATTTTGTTTTGGGAAGTCATGCTAAAGATATGGTTGTATTATGTTTTGGGAAACTCATGTGTTGTGAACCAGTATCTTTGTAATAATAATAAGGAACAAGTTAAAGCTTCAGGCTATTTGTATCAAATATTTGTTAAATCCAATGTATCAGTTTTAAAACGACTTTTTGGTCGTTCTATATATATCTTGTGTTATTGATCTATGAAGTAACACGCCCCGGACCCTTATTCCGCTGCGACCCAATTTGGGGGTGTTACAGATTGGTATCAAGAGCCAAGGTTATAGAGAACCAGGTCAAATGTTTTTGCTGGACTATAACCGTTTTCAAACATTGCATTCATAAAAAGGGATTTTTACGGGACATACATACACTAGTTGTTTGCATTAGTTAGTTTTACTAGATGCTTACATGATGCATATACGTGTTCATATTATAGTATGTACGTTACTATAAGGGTATATTGTATATATACAAAGATGAGTTTGCATTCTTTCGCACAACTCTACAATTATTTATATAAGGGTTATGTATATGAATAGGGGAACATTTCTTTAGGCAAGGTAGTACGATAAGCTTGTAGGTCCTAAGCGCTACCTAAACATTAAGCTATCGAATATGATACCTTACCATCATTCATTTATGCCATAAGTGCATACTCGTATTTACCATACCAGCCTTATATAATATATTTATATAAGTTAAGTTTTGCTCGTTGCAAGCAGTTATGTTTTCATTATCGACGGTTACCTACACATCTGTTTATATTAGTTCCGAGCCATAGAGATTCCAGTGAGCTTCTGATGAGGAGCTAGAGGGACCAATGAAGGATCAGCCTCTATCTGCTGATGCCTCACCTACAGCCCTATCACCAGGCTACATTGCTAACTCCGATCCGGAAGAGGATAAGGAGGACCCTGAGGAGGATCCTGCTGACCATCCTGCCGACGGATGAGACAATTATGATAATGAGTCATCTGATGATGACAACGATGATGATGATGTTAAGAAGGATGAGGAGGACGAGGAGGAGGAGGAGCACCTAGCTTCGGCCGACCCTTCTGCGGTACCTACAGATGATCCTGTCCCCTCAAGCTGAGAATACAGAGGCATTTGAGACTGATAAGTCTGCTTCTACACCACCCACCTCTCCATACCATATCATCTTGTCTTTTGAGACCAAATCCCGTGCAGTACGGATATCTATTTAATACCATACTCCACGATCACCATCTACTAAGGCATGCATTACTGAGTTGCTGTTGCACTACCTTTATCATCACCAAAGAATATTAAGTCACTTAAAGATAACATAAGAGGCTAGCATCTAGAATCTTGAGAGGCACCCTGGCCCATAGACAAATAGATTTGTCAGTGTAGCTTGTTTTGTATTATATCCCACTAAACTTGAGTAATACTCGGTTGGTAGTGTTAATAAAAAGCTTGTACTCTTTTACTCATGTAAACGATGTATTAAGTATTAACCTACGCTGTTGGTTATGATCATGCTACTATATGATGGGGATTTATTTACGCCATGGTTTCCGTTATCTTATATCTCTGCATAACGTGGTCTCACCTTACATATATGTTGGGATCACGGAGTGGCATGATTTTCTTGTGGATGAAACTTCATATACATTTTGTTCCCTGTGATTTTCAAGAAATGATGACAACTGTTAATCAAGGGATGAGTGTTGAGTAAATTGAGCGGGTTGTAGCCCAGCGAGTGGCTAATGCTATCGAGGCTATTGCCATTTATGAGACGAAAACCAACATGGCCCGTAAGTCAATAAGCCAGACCGAACAACAAGAATGCAAGGTAGCAGATAATGCTAACAACAAGAGAAAGTGGGAAGGTAACCACAATGGGCAATGTACTGTAAAGTTCGGGAATTGCAAGAAGGTTGACCACATGACCCAGGATTGTAGGAATCCTGCTGCTGCTAGGAATCAACGAACTCACGCCTGTTATGAGTGTGGAAGTCTGAGACACTTCAAGAGTGAGTGTCCAATAGTGAAGTTCCAGAAACGTGTGGATAAAAAGATCAGAACTCTTGCTGAACGCCAGACTGAGAACAAGAGGAAGTTTGAAAACACTTCCCGAAATAGTCAGAATCAACAACAACAACAAATCAAGAGGCAAAACACAGTAAATGTCTAACATGGAAGTTTCAGAAACGTGTGAACGAGTTCTGAAAGAAAAGCTACGGGTAACTCTAGTGTTGTAGCAAATAATGTCGATGTTTAAGGAGAGACCCTCCCGTATTACCCAGTGAACCCTAAGCGGAAACTTTCTTAGACTTTAATTCCAATAGGAATTTGTGTTGTCTTTCTTTTGAATTTAGTAGTACGCGTGGATAATTTAAATTATCTATCAAACTTATGTGTCGTGGAAAACCTTGTTGAATTTACTCTCTATTTATTTATGCAAACCACTCCCTAAACAATTATAACCCTTCAAACATTGTTACAACTATGTTATAAACCATTTCACCACCACATGATAAACTATTTTATTAATCGTCATCTTACTATCGTCGAATGAACTGACATTTTATAAACTAGTCCACAATCGCTTTATAAACTATTCCACTATTTTAATAAACTGTCTTACTATCATAAATAAATCATGTCACTATCGGGTAATAAACACTCATTTTATAAAATGTTTTACTATCGCTTTGGAAACTATTTTACTGTTGTAATAGACTATATTACTGATATATCTAGTAAAATACCACTTTTGTTAAAACCATGTCTTACATGCACATAAAAACTATTTTGGTGTTACCTAATAACTTATTTTGTTATTACCATAAAAAAAATTTACCATCATCTTATGAAACTTTTGCCAACATTTATAAATTATTTCACTTGTATTTTATAAACAAATTTACCATCACTTATAAACTACTCAACTTATGCTTTGTAAACTAAGAGCTAGTTCATCATTATTTTATAAACAAAGTTACTATTATTTTTACAATTTTCTTTCCATCATCTTATGAATTACCTTCTTGATACCTTATGTACTATTTTGCAGTCAGCTCAAAAAAAGGAACATGTTACTACCACCTTATAAATCATTTCATTTTTATGAAACCACGTTGTTTGCATCCCATGAATCATTTTACTATCACCTCACGAACCATTTAACTATCATCTTATAAACCAACCCACGGTTATTTTGAAAACCATTTGGTTGTCAGCCTATAAACTACGTTGTTTCCATCTTGTGTCACCCTATAAAACTATTTTTTTTACTATATACATAACATTAATTTGACGAAAATGAGCATCGCATCGTTAACACTATAATTATTAATAGCCATGATCACCTATGTATAATTCAGGAAGGACCATGCCATGCTGAGAGTAGTCACCTTAAAACTTTTTGTCGAAAATCAATTTTCTACTTATATCTCAGGAAAGCCAAAATTTTGTGTGCGTATCCATAAAACATGCCTGTCACGAGAGATCGAATTAGTAATCATAGTGGTTGAGTCGACCTTTACATCACTCTACCACATAGATTTGGCATCATCTTACACCAAATCCTTGGTCTAAATGTCAAGATGCATCCCTAGTCACCCTAGGACGATCCACTAACAAATTTACTCACCATTAAGGAACATACCGAATCACCCCTTTCAACGTTTATGTAATACCATAGAGCTTAGTAGTTATCAACACTTCCTTGATTAGACGGAATGAAACATGGAGACAACGTCATTGGTTGGAATTGTCAGTGATTACGATTGTGAGATTCACTATCACCCAGGGAAAGGAAATGTTGTGGCTCATGCTTTGAGCAGGAAAGAAAAAATTAAGCCATTACGGGTTCTAGACTTAGTTATGACTATTGGTTTGGATCTTCCCAAGCAAATTTTGGAGGCTTGGACTAAGGCAAGAAAACCAGAAAACCTCAAGTCTGAAGATGTGGGAGGCATGTTGATTGAAAATTCAAAGTACCCAGAAAAACCCAGGAAGGAGAAGTTAGAACCGCGTGTGGACGGAACACTGTGTTTGAATAACAGAAGTTGGTTGTCGTGCTATGGTGATCTAAGGACTCTGATTATGCATGAGTCTCACAAGTTAAAATATTTTGTTCATCTGTGTTCCGATAAAATGTACCAAGACATGAAGCAATTATACTGGTGGCCTAACATGAAAGCCGACATTGCCACCTATGTTAGCAAGTGTTTGACGTGTTTAAAGGTCAAAGTTAAACATCAAAAACCATCTGGCTTATTGGTACAACCAGAGATTCCTTAATGGAAGTGGAACAATATCACTATGGATTTTGTCATCAAGCTCCCAAGGACACAAAGTGGAAACGATACCATATGGGAAATTGTAGACCGACTCACCAAGTCTGTACATTTTTACCGAGGAGGGAAAATAACCCTATGGACAAACTAGCAAGATTGTACTTGAAAGAAGTGGTCATGAGACATGGAATACCAGTCTCAATCATTTATGACCATGACCCTAGATTTACGTCGAATTTCTGGAGGTCATTTCAGAAGGCTATGGGTACTCGGTTGGATATGAGTACGGCTTACCATCCGCAAACCGATGGGCAAAGCAAAAGAACCATTCAAACTCTTGAAGACATGTTGCGCGCTTGCGTAATAGACTTTGGGAATGGTTGGGAAAGACACTTACCGCTGATCGAATTTTCATACAACAATAGTTATCATGCTAGCATCAAAGCTGCCCCATTTGAGGCACTTTATGGTCGGAAGTGTTGATCACCTATTTGTTGGGCCGAGGTCGGAGACGTTCAGCTCACCGGTACAGAACTTATTCATGAGACAACCAAGAAGATTGTCCAAATCAAGCAAAGAATTCAAGCCACTCGTGATCGCCAAAAGAGTTATGCCGATATGAGGCATAAGCCTTTAGAATTTCAAGTTGGTGACCAAGTTATGTTAAAGGTGTCACCTTGGAAATGGGTTATAAGTTTTGGCAATGGGAGAAGTTAAACCCGAGATATATCGGACCTTTCAAGGTGTTAGCCAAAGTGGGAACCGTTGCTTATAGACTCGAACTTCCTCAACAGTTAAGCAGGGTTCACAGCACGTTTCATGTATCCAATCTAAAGAAGTGTTTATCCGACGAGCCGTTGGCAATTCCGTTAGATGAAATACACATTGATGATAAACTCCGCTTCGTTGAAGAACCAGTGGAAATTATGGATCATGAAGACAAGCAGTTAAAGAAAAGCCATATCCCCATCATCAAAGTTTGATGAAACTCCAGGAGAGGTCCTGAGTTCACATGGGAACGTGAAGATCAATTCCAAAAGAAGTATCCACAACTCTTCACAAAAACCACACCCTTGACAAGTGCGGCATCTTGAGCCCTGCAGACAAGGCTCCTTTAACGGGGGAAAACTGTAACAATCTGTTATTTTAGGTCATTTCCAGACTCAATTATAATCATTATTTATTTTTAGAGTTTTACGCGTTCGCTTTTAATTATTAGCTTATAGTTAAATCGCGTAAACTAAAAATCAACGTTCAACGTAAACGGACACCAAACAAGTTAAAGTTTACATCAAACAAGTGTTATATGATTATTAAGAGTCTAATTTATAACTTTTCATAATTTATTTTTATTGGTTACGTAAAACGCTTACGTTTTGCAATAAATTACATTTATGCATACCTGGAAACACCTACACCTATCTATACTCAAACTAATACCCATTATTATACCCAATATATAAAAATTAACTCATTTATCACTTATTAACTACATAGAACCGGATCCAATCCTTATATGCAAGAATTAAACCTTAAACTTCCCACTAAGTCCCACACTTTTTAGTCATACTTACACAAGTGTACCCTAAACACATATTACTAGAAATTGGCTTGTCAAGAGTACCCTCCCCACTATTTCAGCCATGTATGGGCATAGGGAGGAGGAGAGCTCTTTGCTCTTGTACCCTAAACTACTACACATCTCATGGTTTGATCTTAAGGTGTTTCTACATAACCACTTTCTATAAGAAGCAAGTCCTAGGTTCATAAACTCCTACACTCTCTCATTCACTAGAAAATTTCACAAGAGCTCTCTCAAAAACCCTCCAAACTCACGGCTCACCCTTTATCAATTAGGGTTTCTTGTTGTTTTAATTCTAAAGTATTCCAAGTGTTCAAGCATTCATTCTAAGTATATATAAGATCATTCAAGGCGTTTTGGAAGCTTGGGTTTTGGTATTAGCAAGGATTTGAAGTAAGAAAAGAAATTAGGGTTTCATTAAGGTTTTAATCTTGGGTTTACTTTATTGGGTTCAAGCTTAAGTATAAGCTTGTGTTCATCAATCCTCTACACTTCTATAAGGTCTATTTAAAGATTAACATTTCCATTTATTTATATTTCTTACTTTACATGATTGTTATATATGTTAAACACCACCTATATTCAATTTTATGATCTATGAGATACTACAAGATATATAAGATTCGAATTTATTATGTACTTTGGTGAAATAACACTTAAAATGGAAGTACACATTATATATAAGTGTTAAATAATTTATATGGTTAGTTTATGAATTATTTTATTTTTGACTTTTGTAAACTAGCATGTGTTGTTATAACTTTCAAGTAACCTTTCTTACATCTACTAACTCTCTTACATTAGTTCTTACATCAAGCAAACTTCCATACCTTCTTACACCAAAACCATACCTCCTTCCTAATTTTTTAGATCTTGTCTTATATATTTCAAATATAAATGGCATCTTATTCTAACACTTTCATTCACATAACATTTCAAACTAACAAAAGTTAACCAAAAACTCTCCCACCTCTACAATAGGCCACGGCTCAAACAAACCACCCTTATACATTTCATATTTTTGATTTCTCAAGTACTACAAGTGTTCAAAGTTCATTAAAAATGGAATTAAAATACTACATTTATGAGGATCGTAAGCATATAAAGAACTACAAAATTCGAATTATAACAAAGGAGTTATGAAGTTTACAAGTTTACGATAATTAATGTTTTTATAAAAATAATTTTATAAAAAAAGTTATCGTTCATAACAGAAAGTTTTTGGAAAATATATTACTTCGATATAACTTTTAATTACGAATTCGTGCATAAAAGGATCACTAAAAACGGAATTAAAATGTATAAGTTATGATGTTTATAAGATTAAAATGATTAAATATATAAAAATAATTTTATATAAATTATAAAAACAGGAAAAGTTACTGTTCATCAGTAGCAAAAATTTTATAAAAATAATATTTTGATATATCTTCTTAATAAGAAACCGTGGACATAAAAAACGTGTAAAACGGAGTTAAAACGAAAAATATATAAGGTTTATAAAACCTTATGCACTATTTTTATACTTGTACACTATTTCTTAACATGAATAGTGTTGGTTCGTTTTTAATAAAAACTTTACAAAACGATGTGGTATCACTTACATAATATTTATACATGTTTTTAACTTTATAAATATTATTTTACAATACGATTGAACTATTTATACAATAACATTATATAAATAATAAAAACGTTAAATCGAGTATTTTTAACAAATGATCAATTGTTGGACAAGTATACTATTTTTACAAATACAAGTACATGGACAGTTATTTTTCAAAGTACAAATTTTTATTGTTTAATTATATAAATTAAACAAACATGTTTAGGTGGTGATGTAACTATATAGAATTATATGTGGTGATAGTTATTCAAGTACATTGTACTCATACGACCTATATTTAATTAGGTTGCATTCGGACTATACGTGACGATTTTCATATTTGATTTATATATCAAATACATTTACTGAGGTGAGTTCATAGCCCCGCTTTTATACAATTACATTGATTTACAACTTTGGGGTGAGAAACATGCATTGTTTTACGATTGGACGCAAGTACACTTTTATACAAATTACGAGTTTGCCTAAGTAGCTATAACCCACTATGCCCATGAATCATGAACTGTTAATTACTGGATTGTAAGCGCGAATGTTATGAATAGATCTATTTGGGATTGACTTCCCTGTCCAGGTGAGTAGCGCTCACTAGTTTCGGAGGTACCAAAACGACGGATGTATACCATGTCGGAACAATTTGGATGTTGCGGGTTGAACATCTACACAGGCACATTATTTGCATTAATTTGCATACATATATGTTGTAGCTTCAGTGTCATGAGCTTAGTGCATTTCGTAATTACTTTTGAGATATTGTATGTGTTACATGTCTTACACTTGGAAATCTTGCGGTCATACTTTATACATTACTTAAACCTGTGAATTCACCAACTTTATGTTGACGTTTTAAAGCATGTTTTTCTCAGGTCAATTAAGGTACACGAACAAGGATACAATTGGGGGTCAATATTTTGTGAATCCAATTGCATAGAGAATTTAAATGCATTACAGTTTAAAGTATTTGTTATGTATCAAAATCTTTATATTTTCATGGGTGAACAATTTAAGCTTCGGGCTTCTGTAACAAACAAGTTTATTTAATCCAATGTATCATTTTCAAACGACTCTATATAAGGTCCGTCTCTCCATATCTTGTCTTTTTCGATGAAGTTAACACTCTCAGACCCATATTCCGATGCGACCCATTTTAGGGGTGTTACAAAGTGATGAGAAATGAATGAATGAGAGATGAAAATGTAAATGGGTTTTAAAGGACCACTAGCTTAACTTGTAAGCAAAATTTAAAATCATGAGTGTGTGTGTGAGCTATTAGGTGACGGCTAGGAGACAATAGAAACAATGGGGACCAATTTGATCTTCCAATGAGATTGTAGGAGAGGACAAGTACTAACCAATTGGTAGGGTAAACATGTCTCTATGGTTTTTCAAAATTTAAAAAGAAAATCCCATGTGTGTGCTTGTTTGTATTCGGTTACAACAAGGCTAAAGTGGGGGGGACCAATTTGGTCTCCATAATTCTAGGAACATAGTGCTCTTATTTGATTTAATTTCAAAGGTTCCATGCACATGCATAAGTTACTAAACGTATCCTGAACACGCAACTAACGAAAATGAATAACGACTTCACGAAATTTTCTAAAATTTTAAATATCAATTAAAAACGTAAAAACGCGTCTACTGGAGAAAGACTACGATGATTGGATACACGGATCGCTTCCGGTAATGATTCTCAGATAAACGCAGGACAACTTCCCGGTTAAACGTAAAAATTAAACCAAATATTAAAATTTTCAAATTACTAAACGAAAACGGCTAAAATATTGATCGGAAATTTTTGGGTTGTGACCAAAGCAATCTCAAGAAGTTCAAGGAAGCAAGATTCAAGATCTCACCTTAGGAATTCGAAGACAACACATTAGGGGAGATTGTTAGCCTCAAAATATGTTTTTGAACATGGAAGCTCCGAATCTGCAGGAAGCCTTCCTTCGAGGGAGATTGTTAGCCTTAAAATATTGAGCCGAACAAGAAAGCTCGGCTACTAATTCATGGAAGCACGGTCTTTATTAAATATATGTTGTAATAGGCTAAGTTACGGGTATCAGACTCGTCTAGTAATCTAATATTGTATGTGTATCGGGCTAAAGCCCAAGTCAATCCCGAGCCCATCCCACCTAGAAAGCCCACACGTCTCACTTAAGTAAAGTGGGTATATAAACCCTTTTCCACCATGGAAAAGGGTGTTGGTTCTCATTTGTAAAAAACACATTTGCTTGAATTAACCATTTTCTTTCTTTTCTACTTTCTCTCTCTAAATTCTTCCTACTTCTCTTCTCTTTTCTTTTTATTTCTTATCTTTATTTCTTGTATTAATCCATGGTGAAGTGAAGTGATTTACGGGTTACCGACATCATCAAATTCTTTAGAACAAATATGTTTTTTTAAAAACGTATTTGTTCTTTTTAGAACATATGTGCACAAATACAATTATTGAAGGCGTGCATGTATGTTTTTGAAATTTCTCGCAGTTCTCGCACTTAAAATGGTGCTAAAAATAAAGTCTCAATATATATATATATAGGGGGCTTTCTTTTCAGAACCATTCTTAGTGCGAGAACTGACAGAACCACAAAAAACATACATGCACGCCTTATAAGAACATACATGCACACCTTCAAAGAAAAATTTTGTATTTTTAATTTCTTATCAAATTATTTAGAATAACTGTGTTTTTTTGAAACATATATGTTGTTTTTAGAACATATGTGCAAAAAATACAATTATTGAAGGCGTGCATACATGTTTTTGGTGGTTCTGTCAGTTCTCGCACTAAGAATGGTTCTGAAAAGAAAGTCTCACTATATATATATATATATATATATTATTAACTCGATCAATTATATAATTTATCCAATCTGTTTTGCCCACTTTTATATAATTATTGCATTATTTGGTACTTAATTGCTTTAAAATTGATAAATGCAGTAATTCAGGAGTGTTTTGTGAAGACAAGTTAAAAGGCGGATAATTTGAAGCTAAAACAAAGATATTTGAAGAATGTTGATTTCTGACCAATACGCCGTATTCAACAAAAGATCTCAAAAATACATTTCCCTCTCCTTCATTATTTTAACCCTAGTAACTGCCTCCCTTCTAATAATAAACACAGCCGCCACCGTAAGGATCCTAGCATCGAAAATCGTGAGTACTCTTCTACTGTACTCTTCAGTCTTATAAAATGACAAGAAAAACAATCGAAGAGATGGTGTCAGTCAGACCTACGATTTTCTAACAACCAGAGAAGAAAAGAAATAGTAAAGAAATGGTAACAATATCGGGAGAACTACGACAACCCGCGTCTTTCAACTACACCGACAAAGGTTAATATTCGATGAATATTTCCTAGGTATGTTTTTAACTATTTTGGTTAGTTTTCTTTTATCATTTTTTTAATTATTTTGTTGCAATCGAAATATAATAAGAAAAGATTAGAAGAAATATATATATATTACCTAGTTCCTTGTGGTTCATCAGATCTATTTTCAATCGAAATAAATAAAAAGATTAGAAGAAACGGTATAAAGGTCAATCATATACTGTATGAATTAGGCCCATTAAGGAACTATGTTGAAGAAATAAATACTAGTAGTACATAATAAGCTCATGGATGTTTTAGATTCAATCAGATAGATGAATTAATCATTTTGCTTTGACAAAATAATATACTTTGTACTAATTGGCTATGAGATTAAATAAAATTATAAATTGATATGCTAATTTTTTTTACTATTTGAATTGTAATATTTTTATTGATGAAAGACTTATGATAAAGATATGTCGTATGATTCAGGTACATGAGAAGTTCTTTATTAGCTTTACATGGATCTTATGAAGCAGAATGACATAAAAGTTTGATTAAATGTTGGCGAAAGACTTGTTCACGTTGATTATTTACCAGCTAGAACTACAAAGTTCTCCGAAGACGTTCAAATATATTATTCGAAGGCGTGCATATATGTTTTAATGAATTTGATGAAAAACTCGAAATACATATATATTTTTTGAAGGCGTGCACATATGTTCTTGAAAAGTGTGCACATATGTTCTTGGAAAGTGTGCGTACATGTTCGAATGAATTAGAGGAGAAACTTCAAATATATATGTTTGTGGAAGCCGTGCACATATGTTTTTTGAAGACGTGTGCATTTAATTATTTGAATTTTATTTAATTTAATACTATCAAATTTTGTGTATAATATTTATGTATTTGGTTTGTCATAACTCTAAAAGTCACATGTATAACTTTTTATGTTTATGGTTTTAGATTTGGAAGTTTAAAAATGTACACTAGAAACATATATGTAATCATAATTTTAAGCGAAATATTTTAAACGAAACATATGTGTAATCACTATTTAGATACGGAGAAACAAAAAAATTACATTTAGAAAAAAAACACATATGCACATGACTTCTTTCTTGAAAATACATGTAAGAAAAACAAAAAAAAATAGTTTTAAAAATTAACGATTAAAATAAAAACGGAAATTTATTTCAATAAATCAAAAATAACATTAAAAGTGTCTTTTACTATTATACCCTTTTGAATTAAACAAAAATATTTAATAATTAAAAACTTTTGATTGGTTTATAATGGTATCCTTTCGTCGTCTCTCCGCAGTTTCGTCGGAGCACATAAAATGTTGCTAGAAGAATAAATTCCCCCTTATATACATACATACATAAATATATATATATAAGCATAAATATATATAAATACAACACAGTCCACACACACTTATAATATATAAATCATATTAATTAGTATTATATATATATATAAATAAATATATATATATATATATATATATAACATTGATGATATGTATACAAAGTGTTGGGGTTTAGGGGTTTTATGGTATAAAGGATATGTGGCTATGGGTGTTAGGGTTTTTATGGTACATTGTTTAAGTGTTTAGGGGTTAGGGTTTTTGGTATAAGGATTTTAAAGTTTATGTATACATTACTTGTGATATTATACTTAGTGGTTGGGGGTTTGGGGGTTTAAGAGTTTTGGTATAGGGTTTAGTAGTTAGAGGTTTAGAGTTTTGGTATAGATTTTAAAGTTTATGTATATATCACTTGTGATATTATACCTAGTGGTTAGGGATTATAGTTTTGGGTATAGGGTTTAATGTTTTTGGTATATATTTTAAAGTTTATGTATATATCATTGTTAGATATAAAAACCTAAGGTTGGGATTTAGGGGATCTTGGATATACGACGGTTTAATTGTTTTAAGGACATGAATGATGGTATAACCTTTTGCGTTCTTTTATTACTTATCACCTGTGATATTACTCACCTGTTAATATTCTTGTGTTCCATGTTGAACCATAACTCAAATCTCTATATACACAACAATCATCACAGTATCAAAATGTATAAAAAAATAATCAGTAAAACACACAAATAATGATTCTCTAATAGTAATACTTGTGAAAACGCACGAAAACATATGAAAGTGTACAAAAACAAGAAAGCGCACGAAAGCGGAAAAGGCGCGAAAGTTGGCGGAACGCGCAAAAGCCGGCGTAAACGCGGGAAATCCGGCGTAAACGCGCGAAAGCCGACGAAAACGCCCGAATGTGTGCGAAAACGTATGAAAACGTAAGAAAACGTGCGAAAACGGACGAAAACAGATGAAAAAAATATGAAGACAGACGAAAACATATGAAACTGTGCAAAAACGAACGAAAACGTGCGAAAACGTAACAAACCGTGCGAGAACATCTAAAAACGAACGAAAACGTGGGAAAACGCGCGAAAGCGCGCGAAAACGTGCGAAAGCGGACGAAAACGTAAAAAAACGTAAAAAACGTAAAAACGTATAAAAACGTAAAAACGTAAAAAACGTAAAAATACGTAAAAAAAAGTAAAAACATAAAAAAAAGTATAAAAACATAAAAAAACGTAAAAAATCGTAAAAAACGTAAAAAAGGTATAAAAACGTCCGTAAAAATCATAAAGAACGTAAAAAAAAGGTTAAAAAAATGTATAAAAATATAAAAATACGTAAACAACGTAAACACGTAAGAAAGCGTACAAAATGTCAAAAAGGTTAATTAATTGCAATTTGGGCAAGATTTGCCAACTCTACAAATAATGAGGGAGTGGTTAGTGTGAGTTTTAGTAAATTTACAATTTTGGTCCGTTCATGTTTTTTTAATCTTAAATCTTGTCTTTTTAATCTAATGAAATTGGTGGTCTAGATTTGTCCCTTAGTATGTAGGGAGAAACTAGTATGCAAAATAACTCACCTCTCAAGTTAATTACATAAGTATAGTAATATTTGAAATTTTTTGTAAAAAATTTATAAATATAACATCTTCCTTTATATTATTTAGTCATTAGTAAAGAATAAATATATTATATTTTATAATAAAGTTCTTATCTTAACATATATTTCTAAGATGATACTTATTTTTTTTTATTCTCTTATACTATATCTATTTTTATATGGAATTTTGCATTACTATTATATAATGTTACTAGTTTCATAGCCCGCCCGGATGGGCGGGCGAGCTTCATGTGATATCTTGTTTATGATTTATAATTGAGTACCAAAAGTAGTAAACATGATAATCATTGTAATCACATATAGTATGTAATGTTCCTAATGATTAATCTTTACTTAATGAGAAACAAATAAATCCAAACGAAAGCACCATATTGAATGTTGAAACTGTGAAAGAACCATGAAACAAATTATTATAATCATTTTGCTTCGTTTAAACCGTGAAAAAAATAATTGCTCATAATAGCTTGTTGAGAAACAAATAAATCTAAATGATATTACAATCTTGCAACTTGAAACTGTGAAAAGAACAATTAAAAATAAAACAAGTAAAAACAACATTGATTCATTCAAACGAATATTTATTATTTGCTTCCTTTTTTAATGATCATAATCTTTAAAAAAAGAAGTGTCGAATGAAATATAAAAAGATAAACATATCTGGGAGGTTTAAACTTAAAAAAAAGCAAACATTTTCAAAAAGCTAAAGCATAAAGATTGTTGTTTGCATGACCCGCCCAAAATAGTCGAAAAAGAAGTTTACATTCTATAACTATAAAGTTTACATTTCATAGCTATCCAAATACATGAGTTGAGCATGATTACAGTCTCCCATATGTCCTTCATGATTCACAACCTTTTAAAAGATCATCCACCTCTTTTTATCTGAGTTTGAGCTCCTTTTTTACAACAACGCCGTCTATCTGCTTTGTTGATAACATATATAAATTCTCTTTTAGCTCTTTTAGCTCCTTTACACTTTTGGTTATCTTTGTTCTTAATTGGTTCAAATCTGTTTTTGCCTTTCTGGCCGCCACTTTTGCATCACCTAGTTATGATTATGTCGTTTTTCCCTCTCATCAGATGGCATGTTCTATGCATAAAAAATTAAAGAACCTACTTCTGTCGCATTCCACGGATTCACTAAAGGTGCCCCTGCGCTAAAAGACTGTGTTGCTCCTGCAAACTATGTAAACGCAACATATAAATGATTACACACACAAAATCAAAAAAAGAATATTAAGAGAGATTAGTGAAGATGATTTAGTACCTCACTAATAATAAAAACACCTTTCTTTAAAGCTTGGCAGCCCACAAATTCCTCACTCACAAGATTCATTTCGTCTCGTAAACATGTAATGAGTGCCACATCTGATCTCACACGAGTAAAGCATACTCAGTGTTATACAAAGACCACTATATAACATAACATTGGAGACCCATAGTTCAAGACCATACCAGTAATGGCATAAAGTGCACATATAGTGCATAAATATCAGTTTAGTGATCCGCTTTTTTCAGCTTTAACACCTCCTGTTTGGTGTACTGCTCGGTATTTTTACACTAAACTGTATTTATACATTACACTAATATAGTGCAACTGGTTAAATATTATGTTCTTAATTAGTATTTACCCTTTTCATTGTCCAGATCACAGTTACTTTATTAAAGTGTAGTGATTTAATAAGGGTGGTCTAGTTGGAGCAGCAAATAGTATGAGCGTCGAACTTTTACACATTTATTCTATACATTTCAAGGAATTGATCGTATTGTGATTAGAAATACATGGCTATTTGCTTGTATAAACATATATTTGTCAAACTTTTCCTCGGTTTAAATCTTTTAGAACATAAAATGAATTGTTGCAGCTGAGAAAACGTATGTCATGTCCCAAAGTGTCTAGTCAATCATTTTCATCTTCATTCTACTCAACATTCACAAGATATTAAGGATACTAAGTTGCAACAATAGTTTTTATGTATCTAGAAACAAATTCTAATGGTTGATATAGAGTCAGTCATTTTACCCCTTCACAAGTTGGTTGAACTAGGTCATATTTTGCGCCCAACAGGTCAAAACCCATCCGAAGTGGATCTATATGCATACAAAACTCATAATATGATAGTGAAATGTGTGCTTACCACCCAAGTGATCATCTTCATCAATGTCATCAGGCACGCTATAGCTTTTACCAAGAGACTCTTGTATATCATTACTGATATCTGTCATGTCCATCATTTCATCTTTCAAATTCTAAACATAAACAGATTATGTGGTCCACAATTAGAACCTAATCAAATTAACCAAATAAGTTGGCGTGGGAAAAATAACACAATATAAACAAAAAACTAACATAGATGTCTTGAATCTTGACAGGCATCATCATTTATTTGATTTCTTTGTTTGCTGCTTCAAGAGCCGACATCTGGAAAATACATAATTGTGAGTGGCCAAAAATATGAGTAATAATGCAATTATATATGGTTATCATGAAGTTATTTAAGAACATACATCTCAAATGGCCGGGTGGCATATACTTAATAATGATTATCCAAATCAGTAACAACAAAACCTATATAATTGTAGAAACATATTGTTTGTTTGAAGCAAATGAAACTTGATCAAGGTTGAAAGCTTGATTGTATAGCATGCCATGTTGTCCTTCATACCCATGCCAGGTCATTGAAAGTCTTTATGTAAGAAAATGCATACATAATGTCAATTTATCACAGTTATTATACTAAGAACTACCTTACATTCTTTTTTACTTAAGAACTCTCATTTCTCTAGATTTCATAGCTACTTTTTTGCTGTCATTTTTTGTATATGTGGCATTGGTGAACCTTTAAAGTACCCTTTAATTCAAGGCAAACATAGTAAAAACTCAATAATGCAACAAAATCAGTTGCTCGCGACTCACCGTGCCGCAATCATTTTTTGGTCAATGATGAACCTTTTGGTATGATAAGTATATGATATAAGCAACCTACAAAACCCCTCGTATTTTCTTATGATAGTTGGTAAAAAATCAGTATGCAATATTTTTGGAGACAAATGAAAATATCTATAGTACGCAATATGTTTGCTAACTGCTAAAGAGAGAACTTAAACGCAAAAAAGTCATTTTCAAAACACAATGCTAAACACCCCTTAATACCAAAAGCTAACTAATTTTCAAGAATAACGCAATCACCTAATTTAGCAGTCATACAATAGATCATTGGTAATTGCTTGCCCAAAACCCATCCCAAACACTACTGCTCCTGAATAAAGTGCACCACCTGCAAATGACACAAAAGGTATAACTTGAAACGCGTAAGAAAACCACAACAATCCTAGAAAAGGAAAATACCTCAACTCTGAGAAAACTGGTCTTGAATGTAACTTTTACTCTATCAACATGACATCCAGTTTCTTTTTAATAAGAATAATGAGGTGGAGCAAATATTTTGCAAAGCTTAAATACAATAAGGACATTGGCCATTGTGAAAAATAAGAAATCAACAAATCCATAGCCAAATGATGATGACGTTGGGCTATTGGTGTGTGACTGAGGGTCTGTTTGGTATGACGAAATAAAGTAGTGACGGAATGGAATGAACATCGTAATGGAATAAATGAAGTAATGGAATGACGCATTACGATTGTAATTATGTTTGGTTGCAAAAATAAAATTAAATGTAATCGATAATAAAAAGACTAAAATAGACTTT
>BQNB010100825.1:2654-24616 GCA_026074375.1 Tanacetum coccineum
AAGAAATCCAAGTTAGAAACCCTAACCAGAGCTAAATAGTAAATCGTGACCCGTTTCTTGATTTTTATCCATTGTAAACCTAAACCAATACTCAAATAAGTTTTAATAACATAAATTACAACATTACAAATCACATTCCATCATCATTTCACCATTTCAACAACAATGTACAAGAATTAAATCTAGAAAACCCTAATTTGAACTTTTAACCCATTTACTCATTTTCACCTATTTTTAACCCAAACCTCTGATCAATTCTTGTTAATAATCCTCAATACAAGTCTTAAGATCATTAATCCACGCTTATAACTCAAATGTACATAAAATGTAAAGCTAAAAATCCTATTCGATCCCTAAAGAGACCCGCGGCCATGTTTTTGCATTTTAACCCATTTTGAAACTTCCTTTTGCACTCAAGTACCTCATGACTCACCCACATGCTCCCTCAAGCAGCTTACCAAGCTACTTAATCCATTTCTTGGATAGAAAAGAAGCCACATCTTCCCTTGCTCACCAAGCTTAGCCGTGGCACACTTATGAACCATACAACACTTCTAGCTAGTTCTAGCTTTGACAAATCATTTCATAGCTCTTCCACAACTCCATGTAGCTGTTCCACATGTCCAAAGATTGAGCACCAAGTCTCCTTGGCCTCCAAGACTCCAAACGAGTATAAATAGGGGGTACCATGACTTCATTTTACTCATCCCCCACTTCTTCTTCTATAACCCATAATAGCAACATATCTCTGATCAAATAAGTTCTTAAGAGGTCCTAAGAAGTCTCAAGGTCAGAAGTGAAGCAAAAGAAATCCAGAAACGAAGCCCCGGAGTCGTTATTCTAGGCGTACAAAGCTAAAAGTCCTTATTTCAACCCCTTTCTAAGCTATAAGCTCAAACCCAGGTTCTATGATCTTCATACCTGCTCCTACACTCTTATAATGTTCATATGATCCTAAATAAACTCTTCTTAAAATTTTATAACTCAATTCATGCTCATTTTTCATTTTGATCCAAAACCGTACACCCAAAACCCTAATTTCATGTTTTTCTTGAATCTATGTGCTAAATATGATAAAATGTTATTATAATCTATCCTAACATGCTTAACTAATGTTATTATAACCACTTTATCAATTCTTGAAGGAATTTGAATTAGAAACCTACGCATTTTTGTTATTAAACCATAAAACGACCCGTTTTGATTTCCAGCTTAACGAATCGTTATTTTAAACTTTCATTACATTAAACCTTCATATTTTAGCTTATATTAATAAGCTATAACCTGTAAATTACTTTTTATATTGAAAAATATCATTTTTATGGATTTTGGACTTGTTTTGTAAATCGTTATCATGCAAGGGGTATATACTGTAACTTTTGAAAACTTATAAGTACAAGGACTATTTTTGACATATTTTTAAAGTTATAACTATAGGGGTCTATTATGTCACTTTCCAAAGTGCAAGGTTTATTTGTACATTTTTTAAACTTGAAGGACCAAACTCGTAAAAGTGCAAACTCCAAGGGTATATTTTGCCATTTTTCATTCTTAAGGGGCTAAATTGTAACATTTTGAAAAGTATAAAAACATGTTCAAAACATTATAAGTCATAACTTTAATTAATGCTTGACGTGCTTATCATTTCCAGATATTGATCAAAATGCTTAAAACTGATTATATCGTACCACAATACTAGGGAGCTTCATATTAAGGGGTTTCATCTTGGTATTACGTTCTGACTGAGTTGTTGGGTTTACGATTTAAAGTGCCCTATCTCCACAAACGTTTACTGAATGACCTCTTAATTATGATGGCCTGAACGGTGATACAATAATTCAAAACTCTCCAATCAAACTTATAACAATATTAAACTCTTAGAATCAAAGTTCTAGAGTACAATCTTCCTAAGACTCGACATATTATCCCAGGTTACGTGACGAAGCTGCTTTCTTTCAAGTTGATATACTTTCCGCCTGAGTGGATAACGTCGTACTACTATACAGACGTCTTTCACTTGATATACTTTTGCCTATTCTGTTAAGGTGAGATTCATAACCTCGCCTTTACTTATTTACATGTTTTATAAACCCGCGAGGGGGATACATGCTTCTTACAAACTCTTTTACATACTCGTTTATCTTATAACAATGTGATTACTTTTCAAAGACTTAGTGAGTTCATAGCCTCGCTTTTCAATCTCTTTAATGTTTTCATAAACCCGCGAGGGGGATACATGCTTAAACTATGAATTTTGAATAACATGATTAGTTTATCATAAATGCAAGTGTTTTTCCAATTGTATGCTATCTAGATATATTATTGTCTAAGTAGCTTCCAATGCCATTATTTCCATATCATGAATCATTAATTACTTGCATTGCGAGTGAACGCGAATATTGTGGATAGATCTATTGGGGTGACGACTCCCGTTTGTATACCCGTTCATGGGGTAGCTAAACGAACTATATTGGATATAATGGGTAACCTTGGCAAGTTACCTTTCTACGGGGACATCTGTTCCCCAACCAATGTCACTACGGTGATGTCCATGTTAACGTATTGATCTCATGAGCTTAGGTGAAATAATAATGTTACCATTTTTCCATGATAATTGTATTCGTTGCAATTATTACCAATAACGGGTGTATAACAATGTAACCCACTTACCATTAAACTTGCATTCAACTGTTCTCCATGATAATACTGTTTTCCATAAATATTTTTCCATGATAATTGTATTCGTTGCAATTATTACCAATAACGGGTGTATAACAACGTAACCCACTTACCATTAAACTTGCATTCAACTGTTCTTCATGATAATACTGTTTTCCATAAATGTTTTTCCATGATAATTGTATTCGTTGCAATTATTACCAATAACGGGTGTATAACCACGTAACCCAATATCACACTATAACACATTACTATAACACTGCTTTTATAACAATTACTTATGATGACTTGTATTCAACTATTACATTTCAAACATATGAATTTTACTCAACCTTTGTCTTGACCCTTTTTATGCATGTTTATCTTAGGTAATTGAGCAACTTATGGCATGGACTTGAAGATGGCTAAAACTTGTTATCATTCACATTATATGTAACTAGATTTTGGGACGTGCCTTTGTAAAACTCTGATTTTAAATAAATGATAACGTATCTTTTAAAAACCTCTCTTTTGAGTCCTTTTTTATGATTGTGCATGTGATTCATGAAGTAATACCCCAGATTAACTTCCGCTGCTATATGTAAAAATGGGGGTGTTACAAGTGAAAATTAATCTTTATACACTTATATAACTTTTTTTGGATTTTGACAAAACTTGCAAAAAGAGAATCACTCCTTGTGGTCTCATAGAAGGGGAAAGAGGGTTTAAACAAACAAAGGAATGTTACCTTACTGAGGTAATTCTATTTTTCAAAATGCTAAGAGAATATTTTAAGGGACTTCAAAAGGCCCTCATTAAAGAAGTTAAAGATATGAAAGCAATTTTTGATCAAATAGAAGCTGAGGTTAACCAAACTGATGTAGACAAGCAGAGTGCTGCAATTGAGAGGAAAAACCTTCTCATTAAAAATAAGAATCTAATTACTCCATGCTTGTCTAATAAAGTGTTCTATAGTGTAATCAATTCAGAAGATACAGTATCTAGAGTTTCTGCAATGAATGATGCCTAGACTTTAGAACAAAAATGTGTTGTCAAACTTGAAGCTGAGCTTTCTAAGTTAAAACATAAGATTGAAATAGATGGTCATGATGAATTGTTAAAACGTTTTTCCAATCTTGAGGTGGATCACCTAAATTTTCAATTAAAGTATCGACATCTTAAAGACAGTTTTGGAAACAATAACTCACAGTCATCTATGGATGCTCCAGACTTTGATTCAGTTTTTACAATCAACAAAATGAAAGCATAGCTTCAAGAAAAGACCAACACCATTAGAGAATTAAAGGTGCAAATTTCTCTAATGACTAAGAAACATAGTGAGGCAGATCTTATTGTTGACTTTAAGGCCTTAGATTCTCAGAACAAAGAATTAATCAAACACGTCACTGCCCTTCAAAATCATAATGCAGTAGAAAATGAAAAAGTTAAGCAACATTACAAGGAATTGTATGATTCTATCAAGATAACGCATGCTAAAACTAATGAAAAGACATCTTCTTTGTTAACTGAAATTGAGAAACTAAAGGCCCAGATAAAAGGAAAAATGAAATGCGTCACTACGGACACTGTTACACCAAAAGTTCTTGCTCCTGGTATGTATGCTATAGATGTTGAACTGCTTCCCCCTCGCCTTAGGAACAATAAGGATGCCCATCTAGATTATCTCAAACATCTTAAAGAAAGTGTAAAAACAGTTCATGAGATTTTAGAAGAGGCTAGATTAGAAAATCCTTCAAATAATGTACTTCACAATGCATGCATCTACACTAAAAGATCTCAGGAATTGTTAGTCTAAATGTGTGACACTTATCTGCTAGAATCAAATAGCAAAGATAAAGAGGTAGCTACTACCCCATTGCTTAGGAAAAAGCAAGTTACTTTTAAGGAAACATGCAGAACTTCAACTAGTAACACACACAAAAATGTGGCGCAACAGAATCCCCACCAAACTAATGTCCATGTTATTCCTTCTACATGAGTAAGAATTTCCACCAAAGCTAGCAGATCAAAGCCTAGGAGCAATACAAAGAAAGATAGGATCCTGCCAGCTAAAAGTGAGAATAAGAAGAAAGTAGAAGACCACCCTAGGATTAATAAGTCTATTTGGACCAAAGTGAATCATGTTGATTCTAGCATTAGCTCTAAGCATGTTGTAATTAATTTGACTTATGGATTTGTGTGCAAAACATGTAACAAATGCTTGAGTTGTGCAAATCATGATATGTGTGTTGTTAAATATTTAAATTCCGTGAATGCAACACCCCCTGTTAAAAATGTTTTGAACAAAAAGAAGTTGATTTGGAGAGCAACAGGTAAAAAGTTTGCTAATGTTGGTTATCATTGGAAGCCCACTGGAAAGATATTCACTTTAGGAGAACAATGCCCTTTAACTAGGTTTACTAATCCCAAAGTAGTGCCTTTACAGCAAACTAATGCTCTTGTAAAATGTATTATTGTTTCTGCTAACCAACAAGACCCCAAAAGAAACTTGGGATCCGAAATTCCAAGCTCTCCACCTTCGTCTATTTTCAAATGTAGGTCGTACAGGTCATCTTGTGGTACTTGGACTCAGGTTGTTCAAAACATATGACGGGGAATCGCTCAAGGCTTAAGAATTTCATGAAAAAGTTCATAGGGACAGTCAGATACGGAAATGATCATTTTGGTGCTATTATGGGTTATGAAGAATACATGATTGGTGATAGTGTGATCTCCAGGGTATATTATGTGGAAGGACTTGGACACAATCTTTTCTCTGTAGGGAAATTTTGTGATTCAGATCTTGAAGTTGCATTTAGAAAAAATTCATGCTTTGTCAGAGATAAGGATGGTGTGGACTTAATTAAAGGTAGTTAAGCCATAAATTTGTATACAATATTAGTTGATGAAATAATGAAGTCCTCTCCAATATGCTTACTGTCAAAAGCGTCCAAGTCCAAATCATGGTTGTGGCATCGTCGATTAAATCATTTAAACTTTGGTACAATCAATGATCTTGCAAGAAAAGATCTGGTAAGAGGCTTACCAAGGTTGAAATTTGAGAAAGACCATTTTTGCTCAGCTTGTCAACTAGGAAAGAGAAAAAAGCATACCCACAAACCTAAATATGAAAACACAATTATGGAGGTGTTACATACCCTTCATATGGACTTGTGTGGTCCAATGAGAGTGCAGAGTATTAATTGGAAGAAATATATTTTGGTCATTGTTGATGATTATTCAAGATTTACATTGGTGAAGTTTTTGAGATCAAAATATGAAACTCCATAATTTGTTATTAAATTTCTAAAGCAAATACAAGTTGGTCTTAATAAAACTGTCAGATACATCAGAACAGATAATGGCACAAAAATTTTTAACCTGGTTATGACTGAATTCTATGAAAGTGTCAGCATCTTTCACCAAAAATCTATTCCGAGAACTCCTCAGCAAAATGGCTTTGCCGAAATACGGAATCGTACACTTGTGGAAGCTGCTTGGACAATGCTGATATTTTTAAAATCACTGATGTTTCTATAGGCAAAATCCGTTGCTACTGCTTGTTACACCCAGAACAGATCCCTAATACATACTCATCACAACAAAACCTCATATGAGCTTGTGCATGATAAGAAACCTGATCTTAAATTTCTCTAAGTGTTTGGTGATATTTGTTACCCTACAAATGACAACGAAGATCTTGGAAAATTAGAAGCAAAAGCAGACATTGGGATTTTCGTTGGTTATGCTCCAAATAGGAAGGGTTATAGAATCTACAACAAGATAACCCGACAAATAATGGAAACAATTCACGTCCAATTCGATGAGTTGAATGAGCAGATAGCTCCTGTGCACATAAGTTCAAGACCCAATCCAAATTTAATGACCCCTGGATAAATCAGTTCAAGGCTCGTACCCAATTCAGTCCTTGCAACTACTTATGTACCCCCAACCGATAAAGATCTGGAGATTTTATTTCAACCAATGTTTGATGAATACTTGGAACCTCCTCGTGCTGAAAGACTGGTACCTCATGCTCCTGCAGATCCAGATCCAGTTCTAGTTGTTTTAGCATGTACACCTTCTTCAACAACCATTGATCAAGATGCACCCTCTACAAGTCATTCATCGTCATCCTTTGAAGTTCATCCTCAGATCTCACATCAAGGTGTTGCAGGTGGACCTATAATTGAAGAAAATCCTTTTGCTCATGCTGACAATGATCCCTTTATAAACATATTTGCTCTAAAACCGGGTTCTACAGCATCACCATCAGGGGATGTTAGCTCAGCTGAACCCGTTACTCAACCACATACTCATCTCGGAACATGGTCTAGGGATCTCCCAATAGATAACGTAATTGGTAATCCTTCTCATCCAATATCTACCAAAACACAATTGGCTACTGATGCCTTGTGGTTCCTTTACAACTTAGTACTTTCCAAAGTCGAACCCAAAAATTTCAAAACTGAAATTACAGAATCATGTTGGTTTGAAGCTATGCAAGAAGAAATTCATGAGTTTGATCGACTTCAAGTATGGCAGTTGGTTCTAAGACCAGAATATATCATGATCATCGCTCTTTAGTAGATTTACAAAATTAAGCTTGATGAGTATGGTGATGTTTTGAAGAACAAGGCACGGTTAGTAGCCAAGGGATATCGACAAAAGGAGGGTATTGATTTCGAGGAATCATTTGCACCGGTTGCACGGATCGAGGCTATTAGAATCTTCATCGCAAATGCCTCCAGCAAAAACATGACCATCTATCAGATGGATGTGAAGACTTCATTTTCTGAATGGCAAGCTAAAGGAAGAAGTCTACGTGAGTCAACCATAGAGCTTTAAGGATCCAGATCATCCTACACACGTCTATGGTTTGAAAAGGCTATTTATGGCTTAAAGCAAGCTCTGAGGGCGTGGTATGACACATTATCAAGGTTCCTTATGGTAAACAAGTTCTCTAAGGGTGTAGTGGATCCAACGTTATTCACGCGCAAATCAGGTTAACATATCCTTTTCGTTCAAATATACGTAGATGATATCATCTTTGCCTCAACTGATCCTACTTCTTGTGACATATTTTCAAAAGAGATAAGTTCCAAATTTCAGATGTCAATGATGGGACAAATGTCGTTTTTCTTAGGATTACAATTTTCTCAAAGTCCCCGAGGAATCTGTATTAATCAATCCAAATATGCTATCGAAATCTTAAACAAATATGGACTGGTGTCATGTGATCCTGTCGATACACCAATGGTAGATCGATTGACACTGGATGAGGACCCCTCAGGGATTCCAGTCGACCAGACTCGATATCAAGGTTTGGTCGGTTCACTAATGAACCTTACTGCCAGTAGACCAGACATGGTATTCGCCGTGTGCATGTGTACTAGATATTAGGCTACACCTACCAAAAAGCACCTTGAGGCAATTAAGTGGGTCTTTCGGTATCTCAAAGGAACCATTAACTGTAGACTTTGGTATCCGAAAGACACCGATATGGCACTAACGGCTTATGTAGATGTAGACCATGCAGGTTGTTAGGATACACGCAGAAGTACGTCGGGAAGTGCTCAGTTTCTTGGAGAAAAACTAGTGAACTAGTCATCGAAGAAGCAGAAAAGCACTGCTATCTCCTCTACAGAGGCTGAATACATCGCCATGTCTGGATGTTGTGCTCAAATCCTATGGATGTGATCTCAGCTAACAGACTACGGCTTTGCATTTAATAAAATACCTTTGTATTGTAATAACAAAAGTGCCATTGCACTTAGATGCAATAATGTCCAACATTTACGGTCAAATCACATCGACATACACCACCATTTCATAAGAGAGAAAGTTGAGAACGGAGTGGTTAAACTATACTTTATGACGACAGACTATCAGCTGGCGGACATTCTCACAAAAGCATTACCAAGAGAGCGGTTCGAGTTTCTTCTACTACGTCTTGGAATGAAGAGTATGTGTCCGGAAACCCTAAAACGTCTTCAGGAATGAGAGGATGAGTAAAGGATTGTCTTTGTGTATCCTTTGTACATAGTTTAAAACCAAAAAAAATACAAAAATATAAAACCCTCAAAAACCATAAAAATCAGAATACATAATATTTTAAAAATATTGTTTTTTAAGACATGTCTTCTGGAATCGATAATATTTACGGACCTAGAAATGTTATTCAATAATGACACGAGCCTTTAAATAAAGTTCGAACAGAAGTTTAAACAAGTTTAATACGTGTCTCAAATGGCTTGCAGTAATTTCTGACTGCAACCCGCTTTTAATTCTGAGGAAAGCATGTCGCCAAAAAGACAGTTGTTCCTGACAACGGGTAATTAATTTTTCCCAAGCATGGATTACTTTATATCCATGAAAAGATTTAATGTACGTTTCAGTGCGTTATTTTTTCTTAAAAGAAGAGAAGTCTTCTTATTTTATAACCAAATAATTTTTCTTAATTGATTCTTCAAAATTATTTGTGTTATCACGGTGGAAAAAGTGTTGTTGAAGATTAATCAGTGTTGTTGAAGATTAATAAGTTCGTGCTTTTGCAATAAATTTTTTACGCAAACAATGACTATAACTCTTTAAATAGAAAACGAGTCATTGTTTGATGGGGAGAATGATTTCAAATTTATTGCATCAAAGAGGTTTATAATACATCACAACTAATGGAAAAGGTTTTTGTATCTGAAAGGGGTTATAATTTGAAGGGGAGAGCTAATTAATTTTAACTCTAAGGGCCTAAGTTGTCAATTGGTAGAAACCTTAGGGACTTAAATGCAACTTGCTATTTGTTCTCTTGATTTTACAAACATTAAGGACCAAACTTGCCATGTCCCAAAAGTCTATTAACCTTAGAAAAACTTAAACCTAGAAATAAAAGATGTTAGAAAGCCCAAGGACCAAAAGTACCAAATCCTAAACCTTAGACATAAAAGGCAGTGGTTTGCCATTTCTGGTCAAACCCTGTAATCTCTGGTCAAACACAAAACACACACACCAACGCAAACCGCCGCCACCATTTCCATTACTTCGATTCCTAAGATTCAATGATTTTTGTGATAAGGTAATACTTAAAACTCATTCACGATCTTTAGATCTAATTTTGGAATAAATAAATTGTAACGAAACACATTAAATCTTCACAAAATCAACTAGGTTTATGTTGAAAATTAAATGTTGTTTGAAAATGGAATTGGGTTGCTGGGATAAATGTGTTTAGGGTTACAAACCACTCGTTCATTACTGTTTTTGAATGAGACAATCACATATGCATGCTAAGATTAATTGTTCAGTCGTTTTTCATTGAAAATACTGTGTAGTGTAACATGTTGTAATTTTGTGACTGGGATAAGTTCTTAGGGTTGTGCTTGTAGTATGCCAAATTGCTAGTAAAATGATGAATAAGTTAGGTGTTCATCACAACAGTTTGCTGTGAAAAATATTCTAGATAGCGGTTTGCCTTATGACATTCTTGATAGCGGTTTGCCATGTTTTGTTTAGACAGCGGTTTGCAATCTTTTGTTTAGACAGCGGTTTACTTTAAATATTCATAGTGGTTTGTTGGGTTTAATAATATTTTAATCAAGCAGGGAAACTGCGGTTTGCTCACCGTGGTTTGGTCAGATATTTCTTTAATATTAAAATATTCAAACCGCTATTTTCAAAACTTCTCTAATCCGTAGCGGTTTGATTAAATTAATATTTAATAATCATAATGGTTTGCTCACCGCGATTTGATTAAATTAACTTTAAATAATCAAAGCGGTTTGCTCACCGCGGTTTGATTAAATTAATATTAAGTACTCACATCGATTTGCTCACCGCAGTTTGGTCATTACGGTTTGGTCATTACGGTTTGGTCATTACGGTTTGGTCATAGCGGTTTGGTCAAAGCGATTTGGTCAAAGCTGTAGGGCATCGGTTTGGGCCATTGTGTCTAACTTTGGCCCATTAAGCCCATTATCCCTCTCAGGCCCATTCCAAAGGCCTATTTGACTTGTTAACTCCTATCTGGGCCTTGTTAACTTGTCATTGAGCCTGACGGATAATCACTATACCGTTGACCATGGTTGAACAATGTTGACCTTAGGACTGACCTAAAGCCAATGACCAGTGACTCGATGTGGAATATGTTGCACTTAACATGAATGCATGATTTAATCTAAAACGGCATGGTAACTCAAACTAATGGCAAATCTTCTCATATAACATCAAATATCTGCTATATTATATATCTTTATTGATACTCTTAAGCAGATAAGATGGCTAAAGGAAATATTCCAGCTCCTACAAGAACCAATGAGCAATTGGTCCCAGTCAGGGCACGCTTGCCTATTGGAAAGAGCAACCTTCTATTGGACCTTCAGTGGAAACAAATGAATCCTATCTTCCTCATCTCCGTAGACATCCAACAGAACACAAACTTCATCCGTGCTTTCACCTCATCAATAGATGTCCCAACTATTTATATTCAGCAGTTCTGACATACTCTTACAAAAGATCTCAAGAGTGGTGTCTATAGCTTCCAACTGGACGAGTAGTGGTTTACACTGAATGCAGATCTTCTTTGCAGTGCCTTGGGAATCACCCCTAGGGATCCTGCACATCCATTCGTGGCCCCTCCAAACAATGATGTAGTCATCAATTTTGTAAACGAACTGGCTACCTCGAGGAAATTTAGTTCATTTCCAAGATGTTTGTTAATAGTCTTTATCAGCCGTAGAGAACCATTCTGACAATGATTAATCAGTGTCTAACAGGCAAGACATCTGGTAGTGGTCAACCAAGACACCTAATTCTTCAGATCTTATGGGGTGTCATCACGGGTACTAATGTGGACTATGCAGAGCTCATCTGTGAAGAGTTCACGCAAGCCATCAAGACATTCTTTACTGATGTTGCCACCCAAAGGGATCCATCCAAGAAGACAAAGCCTCATGTTATTCCTTACTGCCAGTTCACTAAGTTGATTATCTACTACTTGGACGGAAGACACAACATTCATCAAAGGACTTAGTCTCCTCTTCAAATCACGTTAGATGACAATGTTCTAGGAAATCTTAAGTTTGTCCGAAAGGCCAAAAAGATGAAGTGTTTGGAATGGCTGTTCTGAAAGAGCTGATCACTCCTGCTATTCAGAACTTAAAATACTATCAGAAGTACATGGAAATGGTTGCACGTAAATGGAAGACAGCATCAGCTGAAGAAGGTATGAAGAAGAAAGCTTCATCAGTAGCCAAGTCAAAACAGCCTTCACCTGCCAAAAAGCCTGCACCAACAAAGAAGAAATCCACCAAGCTCATTCCTTCAAAGAAAGTCTAAACAGATAAAAGATTAAAAAGGTCACTTCAACCGATTGATAAAGAAGAAGAAGAGCCACTAGTGGATGAAGCAAAAAAAGAAACTTAACCTGCTCCTGAACCTCAACCTGCTCTGAAACCTCTAGTTGAAGATGAGGATTACAACCTCTAAAGAGGTATCCAAATGAGCTTGGACTCGTTTGAAGAACAGATTCAGGGACGACGAGCTCCGGTTAGCAGAGTTTCTATTTGTGAACCGTCCTCTGGTATCACTCGCACACTTCATGTTGTTGAAGGAAAAGGGAAAGGCATTGCCACTGATGCAATAGTTGCAAAGTCATTGCTGGAATTACAAGTGCCAAAGAAGAAAAGTGTTAGGTATATTTGTATTTATTAGTTCCTACTGGTAGGTATGTAGTTCCTACTGGTAGAGTAATTGCTACTGTTAGTATTAAAGTTCCTACTGGCAGGTATATAGTTCCTGCTGGTTATATTATTAGTCCTGGTAGAGTAACGTAGTGACTCTGGGATAAGTTCTAGTATGGATAGACATGAGAGGTAATAGATAGACTCATGCAAATGTAATTCTAGGAGAATTAGTTTAGGGTTTCATATCTATAAATGAAACTACACGGTTTAGGCTTGATAGATGATTGAATAATCAAGAAACAGTTTTATGATTAATAGAAAAGATCCATAGAGGATCAAAGTATTGTTTTTAGTAATTCTTCTTTAGCACTATTGTTTATTTTCTGCGTGAACAATAGATTGTTTTGTTAGAGTCTCTCACAGAGTTACTTTTGATTACATTAGTGCTCTATATCCTTCACAGGCTTAAAAGATCTATCTAGGGCTGAGACCAACAAAAAGTGTCGCAGAATAATAAATATTTCAAAAGCGGGCTCCAGTTCCTCTAGATGTATCCACTAGCCCCTCTGCTCAACTTGAGGATGATACATCAAGTCATGGCGATAATGAGATTCTTAGAGTTAAAGATGAACAAGGTGATGAATTGGCATCTTATACGGTGGCTCTAGATGAAGGCCAGGCTGGATCAGACCCTGGTACAACACTCGAGTCTCGACCTCTACTATAGCAGGAGCTTATGGATGAAGACCAAGCTGGATCAGACCCTAGACGAAGATACGGGGTTCTTGCTAGACCAAACCTTGAACCCAAACACGAAGACCAGGCTGGACCAGATCCTAGACAAAGTCATGGGTCTCAGACTGGACCAAACCCTTATCCCATGCATGATGACTTCATGGAGGTTGCATACCCTCTTATCAAAGCTTAAAGCTTCCAACTAGGGATCAAGTTCATCTAGAGAAACCACTAAGCTCAACTAAGACGCTTTCATCAATGAAGACTCTTGATGACACATTTACCTTTGGTGATCAATTCATCAAAGACCCATCCACTAAAGACAATTTGGGAAAATCAAATATGAAATTAAAGTTGAGTCTATGGTCTCAGTTCCCGTTCATCAAGCATCTACTTCAGTATCTTATCTATCTACTCCGGTAATTGACCTCGCAACTTCAAAACCAGTACCTTCTACTGATCAAGAACCAGCAGCAACAACAACAACTACAACAACAACACTTCCACTTCCACCACCTCCACCAACACAAAGCTCAACAGATTCTGATCTGGTTGCACGTGTGTCATCACTTGAAAAGAAATATGTTGAATTTGAGAAGAAGAACAAGACACTGGAAAACACAACTCAGAATCTCGGATCTAGAGTTTTCAATTTGGAGATTCGTGACCTGCCTCACAAGATCGACCAAACAGTCAATGAAGTTGTCAAAGAGAATGTTCAAACAGCTCTTCATGCTCCACTTAAGGATCGTTTTAGAGTTTTGACCGAGGTTGATATGGAAGACATTCTATACCAATGGATGTTTGAAAGTGGTTCCTACAGACCTTAATCTGAACATGAAGCTCTATACAAGGCTCTTGAGGCTTCTATGGACCGTGACCACATAGACGAGTTCCTCGCTAAAAAGGTTACGTCACATAAGAGACATCGGGATGATCAAGATCCTCTTCAACCTCTTCCAAAAAACTTATATCAAACAAAGATGAGAAGACATGATTCTGATGCCTCAGGTTTAAGATAACCTCCTGCTCCAACGTCTTTTGCTTGGAAAACATCTGACATAAGAGAAGCTACATCAAGCTCATCCAAACAAAAGAATGTCCCCCAATCTGAACAACCTATTGATGACATACCAATACACGATGAAGCGCATCTGTCAGACCCAGAGGAAACCGGCGATGCTCATCTTCTAAAGACCAAGCCAAGACCTGAATGGTTAAGGCCTATTCCTGAAGAAGATAAACCGAAAACACCTGAACCGGACTGGGGTATTCCTCCGAGTGACACACCTAAAGTCGAGAACAACTGGGCTGACGCAATAACGAGTTCGTACATCCAAAAGAGAATAAACTTCTTCGAAAGACTGGTGATATAGGCGCCTTCACCAAATGGTATTACAGGCAGATCTGGAAGACAAAGCTCACTAAAGCAGATTTGGAATGTCCAGTATTCAAGCTAGTCAGACCGTTTCATGAGAATAGCATTTCCCTCTAGTATCAAATAGAACAGTATCACTGGCTCCTATCAGATAAGGTCAATTTGGTCAATCCTAAGGGTAATCAGGTCGTGCTTGACGTGAGCAAACTGTTACCTTTGGGAGGCCCACCAGGTCAGCTAACCATTCAAAGTTAATATTTCTTCAATAAATACTTTGAATATCTCACATCAGGTGAAAAGAATCGAGGGATTACTTTATCGATATCTAAGCTTAAAGAAGCGTACTACTAAGATTTCAGGCTGGTTGAATTAGTTCGTTCACTGTGGATTAAAATTGAAAGGGAATATGATATAGCTGCAGCATATGGGATCTCTCACTGGTGGTTCAAGCGAAAGGAATTCTACATCACTAGACACCGTGCCCCATCAGGTCACAAAGCAGTCAGATCTCACATGAGGATCCTCAGCGTCATCAGTCTCAAGACCTACTCAAGGTACGGTTAAGATTACTTGAAAGAGATTGTCTTACGCAGAGCTGACTACTCAGAACAAAAGATCTCGAAATCTGATTTCAAGAATTTGCATCCAAATGATTTTGAAGATCTGTACCTGCTTCATCTACAAGGCAAGCTCAACCATCTTTCTGGCTCCAAAAAAGTTCATCTGTTCAACGCAGTCAACATTTAGATCAGGAACATGGTCATTAGACAACGAGTAAAAGATTTGCAGCTTGGCATTTAAAGTTATCAAACCAAGCTCAATCTTACCAAACCAAGATAGGATGCCTCAGATTTTATCTTCAAGGAAGATTACACAATCATCCACAAGCTAAGAGCTGTCATCTACAAAGACATGAATAATCAGAAGAGGATGATGCGGGAGACTAAAATACATAAGTTTAGTAATGCTACACTAACAAGAATTCTGGAGAGGCTGGATAATATGGTTAAGGACTTCTAACTGTTTAAGTTTAATCCGGGCATAGAGCACAGAGTTTGGTCTGAGGATGATAAGAGGAGGAGTTAGGAGTTCATAGAGCTGATCGAGAGGAAGCTCAAGATGAGACAGATTTATAGAAACATCGAGTGCTTTGTTGGTGGAAGATTAAGAGACATTGACTACAGACTCATCACTAGAACTGAATGACTTCATCATTCTAGTATTAAGGTCAATTTTTCTCTTATTGTGTAATATATATATATATATATCTTGTACATTAATAGTAGTGAGTAAATAAGGGTTATGTGATAGGTATAAACTTTTCATAAGTTTTTCATTAAACTCATAATTCTTAAAAATTATTATACCTTACACTAACACACACCCCTCATAAGTTAAGGGGGAACTTACATGTTCTGATAATCATGCTGAATAAGGAACATATCGTCTCTCCACTACTATGCAGTCAGCGTGTAGTTTAGTCTATTATTGATCAAAAGTACACATCGATTGCATACTTTTGATAAGGGGAGCCAATAGGACTAAAATATACTGATAACTGGTGAACATTAAATGAATCTATAAGATAAGCTCTCCTTTCACATATGCAAAAACAATTTTGAATACCGATCCAAATGTGTAAGGGGAGCACATGGCTTATAGGATATCTCATATCATAACACCACGGTGATTCTTAGGGTTTATCAGATTCTAGAGAGAGAAACACTTGAGAGAAAACTTTCTAGAGAGAGAAAGTAAATTTGCATAAAATGACTAACCACCTCTTCTATCACATGGAAGAGGTATTTATACTTGTCTTACAAATGGGCCCATTAGCTATTGGGATGGGCTTACACGTCGGGTTTATACCCGGCCCAATCCTGAACGTTATACGATTATACATTAAACTACGAGCTACGTTAAACTGTAAAATACACTGGGTGACCGAGTCTTTTCCTTAAACCTAACAATCTCCCCCTAAGGGAGGTCACCCCAGAAAATACCATCCTTAAGCTTCGCAATCTTCAAATTGATCTTGTGTTGCAGCTCATAGTCTTTGACTCTTCTTTAGGTATCTTGTACATTGAGTAGTTATATTGTTGAGCTTGTTCCATTATGCATTCGATGACTGGATCTTGAATCTTTATCTTTGAATCTCCATGCTTCTCGTGATCTTTGCTTCATTTCGCCATTTTTTTGAACTTCGGGTCGGCCTGCTTATGCTTGTTGAAATCTTGAAAGGATGACTTTTTGTTGATATCTTTAGTTCATTATTTCTTGATGTTATAAAGTCACTAAGTTATGAGCATAAGCATGTGGCTTGTGTGCAATGGTTGAAGTTGCGCCAACGATTCCTTGAAATAAGACAGTTAGCACTAAATAGACGAAAGTGTCTTTGTTCACTTTCGTTAAATATGGTTGTAATAACCACGGTTCCCCATTAATCAGTATAAATATTGCCTGTGATCAGGTAGTATTCAGAAGAATCTCCTTGACAGGGTTTCGCAACTGTGCTAGCCATTCTTAATATTGGAGTGTCTTAAAGTAGACAACACGATATAAGTGAACCAGTGAGTTACTATCTCACTGATTAAACTGAATATGTATTTGTCATTCGGTTAAAGTCGGTTGTAATAACCTCTGGTTACCCATTTGAATAGTACAAGTACTATACCTGTGATCAGATAGATTCTGAAACAGAATCTTCTTGACAGGTTTTCCAGCTCATGGTAGGTGTTCCTCTAATACCTAAGTATTAGATTCCTGTCTGCTCACCGTTCTCACTACTAGAATGTCTCAAAGCAAACAGCATGGTAGGAGTGAATCAGACATTAACAATCTGCTAATTGAGCTGTATAATTTCGTGTTCAGCAGTTCCCATGCCCAGATGCTTCGTTAGGGTCATTGCAGACATGTGATCGACCTCTTAATACAATGAAGTACCGTAGAGGTCTATGGCAAAATGATTGAAAATCAATCGAAGTGTCATGACAGAATTTTAGACACGACGTGAGTTTTGTAAAAGATTTCCTAACTCAGGTAACCCTTAGTTAAGTCCTCTTAAAATTGTTTGGAGAAAAATGTCTTGATTGATCTTTAAACCATGATAGATACTGAAGAAACCTAATCTGTTGAAAAGGTTTATGCAGATTAGTCTTAATTGTACTATTAAATTTTAGAAAGATATCTCGAGAGATATGAAGTGCCTCAGCAAAACCAAACTCATACAAGTACTCGTATGGTAATCTACTTCACTAGTAGGCACAGTCTGAAGACCAGTGCATGAGTATTCTTACGAATACCCTGGTGTTACTACATATCCCATTCCTCTGCATTTTCTGCCATTAGATCACGATTATGAAGCCAAAAACACTTATATTGAAAAATCTATCAAGATACGATGATAATATCAAAAGCTATGGTATCTTGATAGTTTTTAGAATATATAAATCCATTTGATCCCCCTACACATGTGCACCGATATTTGAAATGTGTTTTACACATGCGAGGAATGAGCTTGATTACGGAGATTCACTCAAAAGATCACTATATTATCGATACATATTTTTGAGATATTGTCTCCCCTTATCAAAAGTATGCAAATGATGTGTACTTTTGATCAATAATGAACAAAAAATATACTTTGACTGCATATATAAGGAGAGACGATATGTTCCTTATTCAGCATGATTACAGTGGAACATATAAGCCCCCCCTAAAATTATGAGGGGTATTTATAACACTAATCTACTCACTACTATTAATGTACAAGATAAATATATTATACATAATAAGAGAAAATTAACCTCAATGCCTGAATGATGAAGTCATTCGGTTCTGGTGATGAGAATGTAGTTAATGTCTCTTAATCTTCCACCAACAAAGGTCTCGAGGTTCTGATAGATTCGTCTCATCTTGAGCTTCCTCTCGATCAGCTTAATGAACTCTAGACTCCTTCTTTTATCATCCTCGGTCCAAATTTTATACTCTATTCCTGGGTTAAACTTAAACAGTTGGAAGTCTGTAACCATGTGATTCAGCTTCTCCAGAACTCTTATGAGTGTACCATCACTAAACTTGTGGATTTTCATTTCCCGCATCATCCTCTTCTGATTATTCGTGTCTATGTAGATAACTGCCCTTGGCTTGGAGATGATTTTGTAATCTTCTTTGAAGAGGAAATCTAAGGCACCCCATCCTGGTTCGGTAAGATTGAACTTGGATTGATAACTTTTGATGTCGAGCTGCAAATCTTCCACTCGTTGTCGAATGACTAAGTTCCTGATCCACAGGTTGACTACGTTGAACAGGTGAACTTTGTCAGAGCTAGAGAGATGGTTGAGCTTGCCTTGTAGATGTAGTAGGTACAGATCTTCAAAGTCATTCGGATGCAGATTTTTGAAATTAGATTCCGCAATCTTCTGCTCTAAGTAGTCAGCTCTTCATAGGACAATCTCTTTCAGATAATCCTAACCGTACCTTGAGTAGGTCTTGAGACTGACGACGCTGAGGATCCACATGTGAGATCTGACTCCTCTATGATATAATGGGGCATGGTGTCGAGTGATGTAGAATTCTTTTCGTTTGAACCACTAGTGAGAGATCCCGTAGTAGGCAGCAGTATCATATTCCCGTTCACTTTTAATCCATAGTTAAGGAACTAATTCTTCAAGCCTGAAATCTCGGTAGTTTGCTGCTTTAAGGTTGGATATTGATAGAGCAATCCCTCGATTCTTGTCACCAGATGTGAGATATTCCAAGTCTTTATTGAAGAAATGTTGACTTTGAATGGTTACATGACCTGGTGGGCCTCCCAAGGGTGACGATTTGCTCATGTCAAGCACAACCCAATCACCCTCAGGATTGACCAAGTCGACCTTGTCTGATAGGAGCTGATGACATTCTTCCATCTGATACTGGAAGGATATGTTGTTGGTATGGAAATGTATGACTAGCTTGAACGCTGGTCCTTCCAAGTCTGCTTTGCTGAGCTTTGTCTTGCCAATCTGCTTACAGTACCATTTGATAAAGGCACCCATATCACCCATCTTATGAAGTAATTTATTCTCGTCCGGATCTTTGTACGAACTAGCTATTGCGTTAGCCCAGTTGTTCTCTACTTCAAGTGCGTTACTAGGAGGAATAGTCTAGTCTGGTTCAGGAGATTCAGCTTTGTCTTCTTCAGCGATCGGCCTCAACCAGTCAGGTCTTGGCTTGGTCTTTAGAAGATGGGCTTCGCCTGTTTCCTCTATTTCTGACAAGGGAGCTTCATTAGGAGTTGGTATGTTATCAAGGGGTTGATCAGATTGGGAGATAGTCTTTTGCTTGGATGAGCTTGGAGTATCTTCTCTTGTGTTTGATGTGGTCCTAGCATAAGATGTTAGAGCAGGAGGTTGTCTAGATCCAAAGGCATAAGAATTATGTCTTTTCTTCTTTGATTGATCTAGGTCTTTTAGAGGAGGCTTAGGAGGATCTTGATCATCCTGGCGTCTCTTTTGTGACGTGGCCTTTTCAGTGAGGAACTCGACTATGTGATTACGATCAATAAAAGCCTCAAGAGCTTTGTATAGAGCTTCATGCTCAGGTTGAGATCTATAGGAACCACTCTCAAACATCTATTGGTAGAGAATCCCTTTCATATCAGCCTCTGACAGATCTATGAAGCGTTCCTTGAGTGGATCTTGAAGAACTGTTTTAACAGCCTCCTTGAAAACTTCATTGACTGTTTGATCAATCTTGTGAGGCAAGTTACGAAGCTCCAATTTGAAGACCCTGGATTCGAGATTCTTTGTTCTGCTTTCAAGTGTCTTGTTCTTCTTCTCAAATTCAGCATATCTCTTTTCAAGTTCTGAGATACGAGCAGCCAGATTAGTATCCGTTGAGCTTTGTTATGGTGGAGGTGGTGGAAGTAGAATTGTTGTTGTAGTTGTAGTGGCTGGTGCTTGCACAAGAGAAGGAACTGGTTTTAGAGTTGTGAGATCAATAACTAGAGTGGATAGATGAAGAGCTGAAGAAGTCGCTTAATGAACGGGAACTAAGACCAGAGACTCAACTTCATGTTCCATGTTTGCTTGACCCGATGCATCTTCAGTAGACTTGTCAATGATGAATTGATCCCCAAATGTGAAGGAGTCATTAAGATTCTTCATTGATGAAAGAGTTCCTATTGAGCTGTGTAGGTTCTCCAAATGAACTTAATCCCCAGTGGGAAGCTTTAAGCTTTGATGAACCTCATGGTAAGCAATCTTCATGAAATCTTCATATATGGGTTCAGGGTTTGGTCTAGCCTGAGACCCATGACTTTGTCCAGGGTCTGGTCTAGCCTGGTCTTCATGTTGGGGTTCAGGGTCTGGTCCATCAAGAACCCCATGTCTTCTTTCAGTGTCTAATCCAGCCTGGTCTTCATCCATAAGCTCCTGCTCTGGTGGAGGTCAAGACTCAAGTGTTATACCAAGGTCTGATCCAGCCTGACCTTCATCTAGATCCATTGTATGAGATGCTAATTCATCACCTTGTTCATCTTTAACTCTAAGAATCTCAGTATCCCCGTGACTTGATGTATCATCCTCAGGTTAAGTAGAGGGGCCAGTGGATACGTCTAGAGGAACCGAAGGCCGCCTCTAGAATATGTACTATTCTGCGGCACTTCGTCAGTGGCAATACCTTTCCCTTTACCTTCAACTATAGGGAGTGTGCGAGTGATACAAGAAGATGGTTCACGAATAGAAACTCCGCTAACAAGAGCTCATTGTCCCTGAATTTGTGCTTCAAACGAGTCCAAGCTCATTTGGATACCTCTCTGCAGATTTAGTTCATCTTCGTCCACTTTAAGTTCAGGAGCAGGTTGCGGTTCAGGAGCAGTTTGAGTTTCCTTTTTTGCTTCATCCACTAGTGGCTCTTCTTCTTCTTCGTCAATCAGTTGGAGTGACCTCTTTAAGCTTTCATCTGTTCGAACTTTCGTTGAAGGAATTAGCTTGGTGGATTTATTCTTTGCTGGAGTAGGATTTTTGACAGGTGCAGTCTTTTTTGGCTTAGCAGCTGGTGGAGCTTTCTTCTTCACACCTTCTTCAGCTGTTGATGTCTTCCGTTTACGTGCAGCCATTTGCAAGTACTGTTGATAGTATTCCGCGTTTTGAATAATAGGAGTGATCAGCTCATTCAGAACGGCCATTTTAAACACTTCATATTTTTCGCCTTTCGGAACGAACTTAAGATAGCCCAGAACATTGTCATCTGATGTGATATGAAGAGGAGACGGAGTCCTTTAATGAATGTTGTGTCTACCACCCAAGTAGCAGATAATCAACTTAGTGAACCGGTAGTAGGGAATAACATAAGTCTTTGCCTTCTTGGATGGATCCCTTTGGGCGGCAGCATCAAAAAAGAATGTCTTGATGGCCTGTGTGAACTCTTCCCAGATGAGCTCTGCATAGTCCATTGATTCGTCAAATAGTATACATGAGAATCAATGATAAAAAGATTCCGGAAGAGATATTCCCGGGTCGTATGTCCCA
>BQNB010100826.1:3903-24615 GCA_026074375.1 Tanacetum coccineum
TGCAACATACTGCCAAAATCATCACCCCACTCCAAAATTAGCCTCACCCTACCTCACAAACAAACAATCCATGCTGGCAATCCCATGATTTACCATTGGCTACACTAAATGAAGGGACAAGATCTTTAAGATTGGGCTCCAAGGCAAGCTTGAAGGGCTAGGATGAGCTTTGGTTTCCTCTCACATAGAAAACATAGAAAACACAAGAAACACAATGAGAAGACTTTTGACAGCTTATAAAAGAAAGAAGAAGACAGAAGATAAAGTTAACTAGGAGTAGTTTAGATTCTTAATGTTTTTAATTATGTTTTATGTCTTTTAATTTCTGCCTTTACATATAAAAGCCTTGTAATCTTTTAGAATTTTAATAAAAAGTTAAGTTTGGATGTTATGCAAAATTCTGTCTTTTGTGCTTTTGAAAACTGCTTATTGTGAACTGCTAATTTAGTGCTTATTGATGCTTTAATTGTGATTATTATATCTTTCATAAACTTTCTACATCAAAATTTAAAGGTCTTTCAAATCTGTTTTAGTTTTTATATGTATTTGTGCTTTTTTAAAGGGGTGTTTGGGTCAACTGTCAAAACGGGTTAAAATGGGTCAAAGTAGGTTTTTGACAGTTGAAGTAACTTAGGCTAGCCATAATTGATGTAAAAAATCAGTTATCAAGTTTGTTTTTGTGTTAAAAGTAGAAGTTAGGTTTTGAGTGTTCATCTGTGAGCTTATATTTTTTTTCTTTCATTTTTAATCAATCTTATTTAGTAACGTTTTCATGTCCATTTTTGAAGTTTCCTATGTCCAAATTTGAGTAGAGTTCTAGTGGTTAAGGTCTGCTATTGTGATTGTGGTTTGAACCAAAAAAAAAATTATCAAGAGTCTTTTGTGGTTTGGAGTCCCGAATAGCTCATTTCCTAGGCTGTTTATTGCTTATCTTGTTGGTGAGATTGCTTTCTTTTTGCTTATCTAGAATCCCACTAGTTCTAGCTTAAATTGTTTCATATCCTTGTTCACTTTAGAGCTTATTTGTAGGGCTTATTCTAGGGCTGCAATCACCCTTTTGTTTGTGCAAAAAAAAAACCATATCAGCATGTACTCAGCCTGAACTGTCCCTTTCTTTGGTCTTTTTCTTTGCTTATTTGTTTTTAAAAATGCCTTATTTTTTCTTTTTCTTATAGCTAGATGTACCAACCTTATCTGTTTTTAGGATTTGAGCTTTAGTTTGTTGGTTTACCAACTTATTTTTAAGCCCCAAGTGACCCCTTAGGCTGTTTGGCTCAAAAAGTTTGCCCATTTGCTTATTGCTTTTTCTGGCTTATCTGGTTGTTCTCTTTGCTTAATTTTTGCTCTCAATTGCTATTTAAGTGTGCTTAGTTGCTTTTTTGCATTATCTTTCTTTCTCTTTTGCTTATTTGTTCTTTTTAAACCAAAAAGTTAGCTAAATTAAGCCTCAATATTAAAAAAGTAATCTGTCTGTTTTCATTCTGCTTTTCCTGCTTATTTATCAAGTTGTATAAAAAGTCTCAGTTATAAGAAATGCTTATTTTTGTCCATTTTATAAGTTTGTAAAAGAATTTTTTTTTAATGATTTTTAAAAAGGGTGAGGCATGAGGCTCGAACCCATGACCTCCCCCATGTAAATCAGCACCTCACACACACCACACTCGTCCAACTGCCCTAGGGTCTTTTTCAATTTGTATCTTACACATTTTATTTTTATAGTCTTTTTGGCCATTTTAAGCTTTAAGCTGTTTTAACTTATAAGACAGCTTATTTGATAAGCTGTCTTCACCATTTTATTTTTCTTAAATCCAGCATACATTAAAGTATTTTCTATGAATTTTTCATAGTTTTCCCATTTTATTTAGTATTTTAATCAATTTTTCTTTTAAAAACAGTTTTTAAATCATAATAAATAAAATAAAAGTCAAAAAAATATAAATCTTTTTTAGAAAATTTTCTTTTATCAATTAGGACCTAGAAAAAATAAATTTACATCCGTAGGGTTATTTTTACAATTTTTTTTTTTTAAAGAACGGGATTAAAATCCCGTTCTCGTTTTCGCGTTTTTAAGCTTAATTTACTTCCGTTTTTGGTCTAGTTTTCTTTGTTCTTCCTTTTTAGTCACTTAGGATTAATTAAAAGTTAAAAAATCATTCTAGGTTTAAATTTCGATAATTTAGGTTTTAAGTCTCGTTCGTTTTTTAATTCCCGTTCCCGTTTTCGTGTTGTAGCTTTAAGTGCCTTTATAATTATGTTCCCTTAGACTTAGGATTTCCTTTTATGCCTTATTTATGCTTCCCATAGAATTTTAGGACATCCAGTTCCTTTTTTTATGCTTTCCCGTAGTTTTAAGTTTAATTTCCCGTGCCTTTTATTGTTTTTCCCGTAGATTTAGGTTTTCCTTAGTATAAATTGCATTAATTTCCCGTAGTTTTAGAAAACCCATTATATCTTTGATTATTCAAGCATCCAATTGTCAAACCAAATACGTAACCGTCAATTTCACGCCTCGTCGGGGATAAACGACCCGGGTCCGGTTTTAAACTTTGTGGGTAACGGAGTGAGAAACCGATACTTCCGGTAATACAATACTATATATTTGATATAATTAACCCTAAAAAAGTTGATTATCATTTTGGCGCCGCTGCGGGGGAGGTGTGTTGCGACAATATCGTTACGGTTTGATGATTAGTAACTTGAAGACCCTTCCTCGTGAAGTTATTTTTTTCCGTTTGTGCATATTTTCTTCTTATTATTATAAAAATACAAAAATACAAAAATATTTCTTCACTTTTCTTTTATTAGTATAATTATAAAAACAAAAAAAAATCAAAAATATAAAAACATTGTCTATAAAAACAAATAAAAATCATCATCAATATAATGCTTTCAACTGAAGCATTATCATAATAAGTTCCCGCACAATAAAGATTTAAAACTTGCCTTTGTTGTCATGCACTTTTGAAATACCGGCTCTCCTTAAGATAAAGTTTAACAAACTATAAGAGGGGTATAAGGAGGGTTGTTCCAACGAACTACGACCCGAAAGGAGAAGGTTTTTAATAGCTTTACGCTTTCCTACTCCTCCGCTCCTTTGTGCATTTTTCTTTTAAAAAGCTACCGTGAAGCAAGTTGATTATCAGTTTAAGTTATTCGACCTCATTTTGTCCTATAAAATATGTTGCTTAAAAAACTCGAAAATCCAAAAATAATCTCCTTTAACCTCTTTGCCATTTAATTCTTCTTCTTATCCCTCTATTTTTAATTCTTATGGCGTCCCTCGATTATCGTTTAAATCCTCTTTACACGATTAGAGAATGTTCGACTTGTGGAGCGTTGTACAATAAATCATGTGGTTGTTCAAAAGGAGGTCTCGAAGACAAGTTCGTTCATGATCCTAATAAAACGCCCGACTCGTCTCAACGACCCCCTCAAGATTGTGTGAAGTGTGGAAACCCGGTTGAAGGTCCATCTTGTCAAGGATGTGCTCTATGGCGGAAGAAATTAAAGGAAGTTTGGTTTTAAATTTGTCTTGAAAATGGAATTTACCAAGACCTTCTAAACACTTCTGAGTCATCCGATGACAATACCAACGTTGTTAATGCTCCTCAAGAGCCATTCGTTGTCAAACAGGACCCCGGTGAAAATTCCTCGCAAAGTCCTCCACAAATTAACCACAATTGTTGTTACGAGTGTGGTGATTCGTTAGATGGAATCTTTTGTCAACGATGCACTTGTAAGTCTTGTGGGAAAGGTGCTCATATTGGTTATAATTGTCCACCGAAAGCTCCGATTATCTCTAATCCGGAACCATGCAATCAAACCATTGATGAGCTCCCACAAACTTTGCCAAGTTTTGATCCGACGTGTTATTCTGAAAAAGAAAATTCATTACCTTACGTTTCAAAACCTAACTTTGTTGATGATTCTCCTAACGTTTTCAACCCACCTCCACAACCTCCTATGTATTCTTGTGAATTTTGCGGGAACGATGCTCGTTATGGTCACTATTGTACACCTCAAGTTCCGTTTATCTATCCGGAACCGTGTTACAATCAAGACTTTAATTTCCCGCAAGATTTTCATGATTTTCAACAACAATATCTTTGTTGTGAAAATTGCGGGGGCCCGCATGAGGCTTTTCAATGTCAACCGTTGAATTATTATGAACCTAATCCGTGTTATGATTCTAATTATTCCGGTTATGACCAATTTGATAATTCTCACCCACAACAATTTCTTTGTTGTGAAAATTGCGGGGGTCCTCATGAAATTTACCAATGTCAACCAATGAATGAAGATTATTATCACGAGCAAAATTCTTGCTATGATCCTAATTCTTTTGGCTTTGACCAATTTCAACCCCCGCAATATACCGTCAATCATCCTCTCTTCAATGATCAAAATGACCTTCTCAATTCTCAAAATGAGCTTTTCAATTCTCAAAATAAGCTTATGGAACAAGAATATCTCAAAAATTCCATCTGCAATCACTCCGAATTTAACCAAAATCGGACTCTCTTAATAATGGGAGGATGAGCATCTCGACACTATTCCAGAAACGGAATCGGACGAATTAATAAAGTCTAGTGTTGAGGACCTTGTCCATACCCGAAGTGAGTCTGATGGTATATCCGAAGGTGAATGTGATTTTCCCGTTTATGATTATTTTCTCCAAAAAAGGATGAGGTGTTAGATGATATCATTTCAATTCCACCGGGAAATGGTAATGATCATTTTAATGCCGAATCTAGTCTGATTGAATCCGTGCTTAATCGTGATAACGTGATATCTTCTCCTAAGATTGATTTCCTTATCGAGGAGTTCGCCGGTGAACTCGCTCTTCAATCGCCTCTCATGTCCACCTGGAATTGTTTGAAGCCGACTCTATCCGAAAGAAGATAATTCCGTTTTATGAAATTTTTGATGTATGATAACTCTTTTCCTCGCCCTCCGGAAACTCTTAAAGATGATTCTAAAACTGTCATCGATTCCAACAATGATTACTTTTCGAGTGATGACGATTCTTATGAGGACATCGATTATGTCGATGCAATCTCCTCCTCATTCTGAGATCACAGCTTAGAGGGTGGAAGATTGTTATCCCAGGAATTGAGGGATTATACTGATATTCTTCTAACAATCAAGACGATATACTTCGTGAAAAATTGTTGAATGCAAACTTCTTATTGCTAAACCATACGAAGGCATTAACGATAATCCCACTACCATCTACCGATTTTGGGTGACCAAGTCTCCCTCCACATTACCCTAACCTTTCTTGGGAGACTAAACACCTTTGATAATTCTTTACCTAAATCTGAAACTTTCTGCTTTGATTTAGGAGAGAATAGTAATGGCAGTACCACTACCCATGCTGATTTTTCTCAATATCATTTGTTCATCTTTGATCTTTCGATCGATTTGTTTCCTCCTGTCGATAGGAGTGACTTTTATCATGAGGAGTTCATTGGTAAACTTGCTCTCATCATATCTCCACCGGAGTATGATTGTTTCTATTTTAAGAGGAGCCGATCTGGGGATGTTGACTAGTAATTGTTTGACTCCGATGCGTGAGAAAGTTCTTCCTACAACAAATGTTAATTTTACCATTCGCGAATGACCAATCCTCTCTTTGGCATATGTGTAGGATCTTTTCTTCGTTTTCGCACGTAATCCTGTTACTCTCCATATCCCCCATCTCTCCCTGTGGGAATGAAATACCATTTTTGACCCGCCGGCATCTCGTTTACAATCTTTTATGCTCGTATATCTCATCGAGTGGAACTTTCATGAAATACAAATGTTTTATACCAAACCATTGAATGAAAGTACCGATGGAGATTTTAAATCTCCACTTGCTCCCCCATGGACCAATGAATTTGGGGGCTCGAGTCCAGCACAAGACTCGTGAACAAAAATAATCGCTTCACAGAGGTAACCCTGTCTTTTCTTGTCCTTTTCTATTTTCTTGATTAATAAGAAAGCGTGTGAGTTATTATAGCCCAAGTTGTGGTGTGCTACATCTATGGTTTGTGGTATGTTTTTGCTTGCAGATTCCTTAAATCATGAGACCGTGCTTGCACTTCGAATCCTCCAATCATCCGGTCTACGATCTTTTGCTTATTATGAATTCCTCAATCTTGATCATGTATAGTATAAATTGCTTCACCTTTCCCACTTGGAATTACTAGCATTTGCCTTTCTTGTTGATGAAGTGTGGGGTAAACCACATTTTTTACATTGAGGCCAATATTCTCGATTCAAATTGTGGGGGGATTTCTATCGAAATGTGATCATACATGTGCCTGTCTGTGTTCCCACGCAACCCCGTTTTGACCAAAAATTTTAAAAAATATTATGTTTTATTATGATAAATAAATAAAAAGAAAATGAAAAAAAAATATTAATGATGATGAAAATATAAACATGTAAGTAATAAGTAGAGCACAGAACTAGGTCAGCTTTTGACTGACCGAAGTTTTGAACTCAGCTTCCCCTTAGCTTTCGAGACTTTGCGTTTGCTTAACTTAAAAAATTTTCAAATACGAAATTAGTTAATCTAATGGCTTTTTGCTCCCACCGCTGAGCTTACTAAACGCTATATAATTGTTGATAAAATAAAGTATCTTAGGTTTTTTGCGATGTTAGTTTAGACCCATCGTAGAGATTCTTCGGTGAAATAAGGTACAACGTCGAGGTTTTTGTCAGTGTTTGTGGGAAATTGACTCCTGGACCAGGTCCGGAAGCGCATACCGATGTGGCAGTTGTTAAAAGACCACAGGACTTAAAATTTGGCTAATAATAATAATGTTATGTAATAAACCGAAGCCGAAATAAGACTTCTAGATAATGGGCTGCACGCATACGATGTGACAGCCGTTTAAAGCGGTAGAGGTAATAATAATAATAAAATTGTGGGCTGATAAAAGTTTACTACCTCTTGCCGGCTCACAACCGATGTGGCAGTCTTCCAAATAAGGCACAAAGTAATAATCCGAGACTGATAAAAGTTTGCTGCATCTTGCCGGCTCACAACCGATGTACAAACAGCCTACTAAAAAGGTCGAGAAATACAAGGTCAAAATATGTTTGCTGCATCTTGCCGCTCACAACGAATGTTGCATGCTTCTACAGGACCAGAGTTTAATAAATGTGCAATAATAATAAGAGGTTAAAACGGCGGCGCTTTCAACTAAATAATTTTTGAACCTTTGTACGACCTTTTCTGTTCTTGTTTTATTGTGAGGTCCTTAAGTTAAAAGGGGATTTAATTATTTATTTCCGGCTTGTTTATTTACATATCTGTGGACCAACGTACGAGTGCTTAGTGTGGATGAATTTGATATGTGCCAAAACACACATCATTTCGTACCACAAAAAAATGCTAACAACGGACTAAAATAACTAAAATATGGAAAATTATTTAGCAAAAATGTTTGTATTGTGTTTTTATGTCTAACGGTATATAATGATTGAAACCAAGCAAAAAACGTAATTTTTCGGAGACTTTCAACACATTTTTAACGATTTATCGAGGCGCAAACGAAGTCCGTTAATATTCTTCGATCACAACCATTGGAAAGTGCACAAATTACTAGGTCCAAACGTACCAAAGCCTTCATAGTGACCTTTTTATTTTGAACATTTTCCGTCCCTGTTTGAACCTTTAATACTGGTATAAATAACTAGGCCAAAGACGGTTAAATAAATAATAGTGTGTATAATATAACAAAGACCCACTGCCTACGCAGTTGTCTTGGTGGTTTCTATTAAAGATTTCAAATGGAGTCCCGAGTTCGATTCATGCAGAGGGGTTTATCCCCCTCACGACCCGACCCGGCCCACGACCCGACCTGACCCGGCTCATTACCCGACCTGACCCGGCCCACGACCCGACCTGACCTGGCCCATTACCCGACCTGACCCGGCCCAACACCGCCTGTTGACTGGCTGTCAACCACGGTTGACCGGTGGTCCGGCGGTGGTCCGCCACCGTTGACCGTCGCTGGCCACCGTTGACCGCCGTTAACCGGCGATCCGGCAATGGTTGACTGGTCATTGACCTGCCACGTGGCGTGCCACGTCATGGCGTCTGGCCAATCAGAGGCTGCCACGTGGCACAACTAATGATTGGGTACGAGGTATATTCATGGTATTGCAGGTACGAGGAAGGTTCTGGTAGCACACGTGTCGTGCGTCGATTGGTGGATCGGGATATATTGCAGCTGGCAACAGTGGTACACGCTTTGGGCTGAAATGACGAAAATACCCCCCATCTTTGTGCTATGACGCGTCAGAATGGCTTGAAAGGACGAAAATGCCCCCACCTACTTTGGGCTATAAAACATCAGACGCAGCAGTTGAGTAGTGTGTAGGATTTTTTTTCTAGTTTACTCTCAAAAAAAGTAGTATAGATTTTAGCTTATTTAGTTTAGCTTATTAGTATTTTTGTAAAAGCTTTTTAAAGCTTATTAGCTTATTGTAATAATCTTTTTGAGCTTATTAATGAAGATGTTTGAGGTTGGTTAATGCTATGTTTTTATCTCTTTTCTTTTTCTTTCTTTTCTTATCTTTACTTATTAATAGGCCTTATTTGAGCTTATTATTTTTATAAGGCTTATTTTTCTATTTCAATAAGTTCTCTTTAGCTTATTTGATTGAATCTAAGCTTATAGATCTAAATAAGCTTTTGCTTAATTCATATTTTAATCTCTTTTCTTTTCTTTTCTTTTCTTTTTCAAAAATGCTTATTGTTTGATTAAGCTCGATTCGATTGCTAAAAAAGGTGTCATGAGTCTCCTACTCGACTTATTCAATAAGTCTTGAGCACCTTTATTTTCGAGAGCTTGTTATTTAGCTTATTTAGTCATAAAGTTCTAAACTTTACTAGTTTTTCTTATAGCTTATAAAGCTAAGGCTTATTTCGAAGGTTACTTATAGCTAATTTGAGAAGTGGCTTAGTTATAAGCTTATATTCTTCATCCTTTCTTCGAAAAAGCCTTGATAGCTTTTTAGCTTATTCTAGTTTTTATTTCAAAAGTAGTTTTTTATATAGATTTAATCTAGTTTTATTTTTACAAAGATTAGTTTTCAAAATAGCTTATTTTTCTAAAAAAGTTTTCATCTTATTAGCTTATTGTTTTTAGATCTTAATCTTTAAATATACTATCTCTAGTTTACTGATTGAACACCTTTGGTTTCAGGTGGATTCGATCTAAAGTTAAAGATCTTATATTTATAGCTTATTTTCTAACATAAAGTTGTTGCTTTTTAATTCTAGCTTATTTTCTTAGATCTAAATCTTAAATATACCGATACAAGTTCACTTGATTAACACATTAGTTTCGGGTAGATTTAGATCTAAAGTTTTAATCTTTTTAATTAGCTTTATAGTCCTTTAGAATAAATTCAGCTTATTTTGTCTTAGTAGATAATATATCTATTTGTTCTCTTAATCCTGTTGTTTTTTTATGTGATAAAATTATCCAACTCTAAGGCCGAGCTAAAGGTCTTATAAGGTTGGACAAATAGATAAAGATTTTGATCTTCATGGTTTTTATGAAAGTAATTAGTAGATAAATTGACACTTTATTTGCAACTTAGTTAAGTAGAAGCTTTTTAAGTGATAGCTTATTTTGTTTTATTAAGTTATGTAAGATCGGTGGTTTCCTAATCATTAACGGTTTCTTTCATTTCGGGTTCTATTTTCTAATCTCTTTTCAATACTTAGAATAGAAATATTTTATCTTTCCATAATATATTTGCTTTGATTTTTGCCATGCTTAGTGTAGATTTATTTTTGTCGTTAAATGCTATGTTTGTTAAATTGAATTATGTTATGAGTAGATAGTTTAAACTTGTGTTTGCTAAGTATAGTGATTTGGAATTTTAAGTGCGGTTTTTAAAAGGTTTTAAAAATAATAGTCAATTTACATACCGTCATTTACTTTTAATGCAATTTAAATACTTGTCATTCATTTTAAAAAGCATTTTACTTTACTTGTCATTTAATTTCTTGAAACTTGTTTTTTTAAGGATTTTAATTCGTTAAACCTAAGCCCGCACTTAAGGAACATTTCACGTCACTTAGCAAGCATATTTGTCATTTATATCTTTTAGATCAATTTTAGTTTAATCTTGTTATTTTGAATCTTAGAATCAATATTAATTTAATTTTAGTAATAAAAATAGTTTAAAACCTAAAACCAAAAAACTTGAATGACAATCAGCTTGATTACAACTTGAACGTACATTTCCATTCATCTCTCGCCGAGGAAAACGATACCCGTGTTGATTACTTATTATTCTTTCCTAAGAATAATTTGTATGATACTTTGCTTACGTATACGTATATGTATTTTCTATAAATATATATAATATATCTGAGGGTTTATTTGATTAAACGCGTGTGAAAACGACTGACATCAAAAGTTTAGGCATATCCACCACAATATTATCTTTCAACTCCACATCAGCTCGAACCTCAATCAATGCTCTAACAAAGCTTGACCTACCTCATGATTGGAAGCACATGTCCATATGTCTAAGAGTCCAGCAACAAATGAGACCAATATTAGTAGCAATGGCAACTCAAAACCATCCTCACTAAAAGCAGTCAAAGGGACACCATGGAGTTTTAACCCAAACCAGAAACATTCCAAATTCTACTTTTTTAGAATAAGTGATTGTTGCGAATAAACATGGATCATTTCAAAGGCATCGCAAAACCCAAACCCTCCATAGAGCTAAACTGGAAGGAGAATATCCTGGTAGATGAGTTAAGCATTGATTTATTAAGGCCATATTGCCCCAAGTGTTCTAAACATAGTTTCAGACAATGAGGAATGCCACACGCTTTTCCCCAAAAAAAAGAAAAAGTTCCATAGGCCGCATTAGCAAACCGTTCACTAAAGCTCTAATAGACTCCACCGGAACAACCACATCAACCCCGTTCCCCGGTGTTAATAAAGTACAAAAATTCTTAGCCTTTCCTAACTCGGTCTACTATTAACATTAGGCATACAAAGACATACCAGGAGAATTACCATCCGATTAATTGTTCCCACTGTAGTTACCACATCATTCATATTCTCCTCATAACAAAGATCATTGCATAGCATAGTTCTAGCCACGACTGTGAGGTGATTATTTTCTCAGTAGTACATATCCTTTTCAACAGGGACATTGAAAAGCTTCATATGGCTCAATCTGCGTAAGCTACAAAATAAGGTGGTTATGAGTGATCAAGGTGGTAGTGAATGTAGTGGTGGTGGTTCTGAGGATAAGAGTGTGTAAGTGTTTGTAAGGATAAAATTAACCATGTGGTGCTTTTATGGTAAAAAGGTAGACTTCTAGCGACGACCTATAATACTACATGTTGTCACTATAGGTTCTGGTCAAAGTCAATAAAGTTTTGGTCAAAAAGTCTATCCCATTCTTTTGTTTTTAAATTCTGTATTTTAGTCTTTATACAGTTAACACTCATGTTTTATCAATATCATCTCGAGTCATTCGTTTAACATCTAATGTATATTAATATTATCTCGACTCATCCATTTAACATCTAATGTATATCAATATCATCTCGACACATCCATTTAACATCTCATGTATATCAATATCATCTTGACTCATCCATTTAACATTTCATGTATATCAATATTATCTCGACTCATCCGTTTAACATATCATGTATATCAATATCATCTTGACTCATCCGTTTAACATCTCATGTATATTAATATCATCTCGAATCATATATTTATCATCTCATGTGTATCAATATCATTTGGACTCATCCTTTTAAAATCTCTGTGTGATCAATAATCAACTCGACTCATCCGTTTAACATCTCAGGTAGATTACTATCATCTTAACTCAACTATTCAATATAATTTTTATAATATATCATTTTGACTCCACCTTTAAACTCTCAATGTATATCAAATCATCTTGACTCATCCATTAACATCTCATGTAGAAATCAATGGAGTGGATTAGGCCGGTCGTGCGTTGCTGCGGAGCTTGATGTAAATTGTTTCAAAAAACATAAGACAAAGACAAAACAAAAAAACACTAAAACAGTTCCAAAATTCATAACCATAAAATCAATCCAAAAGAACAGTATTTGTCCATAAAAGAACCATAAGTTTAAATTTTAACAATTATCTAAAAAAGCATAACAACACAACATCCTTGTTTCCATTATTGGTGTTATAAATGATTATAGCATGAAAATCAATTTTAGCAAGATCTCTATAGTAGCACTACAATTAAAAAATTAATGATCTCTGTAGCATGACCTAAGACCACTATGCAAACAAATCGTTTCCATGAAAGTGTACACTTTAGCAAGCCTATGATGTGAACGTGAGCACAAATCTACATCTGAAAGTAAACCGCACATATACACCCATACTTTTCCCTTCCTGGTCCGTATATCTTTTCTTATCTAAACTCCAAGTCCTTGTCCCTCAACTTATCCATCTTAATAGAACTCTGTAATGATGTGAAAGTCTGCCAAAGGTTTCTCATAATTTAGACACAAATTGTAACTAATAGCTCCTAACCTTATGACATGCTTTTTTACCCATTTTATTACTTTGGTAGTTGAGTTTATTATTTGCCATTAAATTGCCTTAATGTTGTTTGCATATGCTGACTATAAAATTGTAGTCAACAAAGAGTGCCTTAAATAATTCATGAGTTGTGTTATAACAAAACTGTAAGAAATAAGATTCGCTATATCGGGAGGTCGAGGAAGCTCATAAGGTGATATAGTCATCTTGAGAGAGATAATGATAAAGAGAAAAATGAATAAAATGAATGAGGAGTACAAAATGTGAGCTTCGCCCCTCTAAGGAAGATTAGAGGGTTTTATATAGCCCTTAAACAAGTTAACTATTGCATAAAATTATTCCATTTTATATTAGTTTACTAATAACTACAAAGTTATAATAAACTAACCCATGATTGAAAGTAATGTAATGAAAAGAGCTTTGATAAAAATAAAGACTTGAAAGTAAAACACAAAACTATTTTTAACATTTAATCCTTTATAAATCTTATTAAGAATCATACCCCATTGTTTGCAGAACAACCATGGGGATTGAATGAAAATGTATGTATAAGTGATCTCCTCTCTAATAATGTAACATTTGCCCTTTTTGTGTTCTGAATATTTCATTTATAGTCCTTTGACTATTTGACTTTTGTCAGTTTATTCAGGTTTTGCACTGTGTTGACGGTGACGATTTTTATAAGAATTGTGGTGATTTTTGTGAGAATTATGATGAATTGTGGTTTATTGTGATTAATAATCCATTTAAGGTATTATTGTGTTATTTGTATTCCGGGTGGTTTAACCCGTGAATTTTGAGACATGTCGAAAAACGATTCTGACACGTCCGTTAATGTCCAAATGAGTTTTGAAAGGGTTTAAACTGAAAATATGTCATGTAAATACTCTAGGTAAATGGAAAAGTATTTTTAAGGTGAATAAAAATGCTAATTAACTTTGGGGTAAATTTTATGGTTGAGTTTTACTAGTATTTAAGTGATCCCGACACGAAAAGAAGAACACAAACCCCTCTTGGATTCCAAAATCGGATGGATAGAGCTAGGGAGACAAGGTGCCTATTTTCTAGTAAGTGTGTTGTTGATTGGCACACATATATTCCCATTACCTAAACACTTTCTCACCATTTCATTTCATTTCAAAAAAATAAAACACACACTTAAATGTGTGTGCTTGTTACGTCCGCCACCTACACCACCACATCCACCATAAATTTTACAACTTTGATCGAGAACGTGATATTTCGGGTTGATACGAGTGTTTCGGTATTCATTTAAACAACGTTTGAGTTGTCCGGTTCGTGTCGAAAAATATATTTTTGAAGATTTTCTTGTAAGTTTTCAAATTTAAATTTTGTTTGACCTTTTGGGTTTATTTTGATGCATAGATGTTAGTTGTACAAGTTGATCGTTGTGAAAATCAATTTTTGGAAGCGAAATGAATAAAAATGGTGGTGTTTGGTTCGTGTATGGTAAAAAGGAAAAAGATGGTTTTTGTAGTTTTGATGTTGTGGTCGTGATGGTTGAATAATATATGTTGCTAGATAGCTTATTTTTTATAGTAGCTTGTATAGCTTATTCGGGCTTATTTTTTTAGCTATTTCTTGGCTTATTGTGGGCTTATATGCCATGTTAACTTCCCAAAATCACTAGGAAAGTGATTTTAATTATTTTGTGTTATGGCATATGTTGTGGACTATTTTTAAGGCTTATTGTAGTAACCAAATGCGATACGTAGCTTACTAGCTTATTTTTAAAGCTTAATATACGTATTTTTGAGCATATGGGCTCACGGCCCAATAAGTCTATTTAAGTTGTGGCTTATTGGGAGGGCTTATTGTGGTCCAGATTATTTTTTACATATAAGTATATATTTATATATGTAAATGGGCCTTGGTTTTGAACTTGGATCGTATTTTTGACTTATAAATATCTTAATGGACCCTTGTTGGGCTTTAAAGCCCAATAAGCGATATTTAGTTGTTACGAGAGTTTTAATGGACTTTTGAAAATGGAAATGTATTTACGACGTGATATTGAACGGTATTTTGGGAAAAAACGTTTTAGTAAACGTTAAAGATTGAGAATTTGGAATTTTGTCGAAAAATGTCGAATTTATGAAAAGTGTTGAAAATAAGGTTTGAAACCTTGGAAAACGTTGTTTGAGCGTACGGGTCATGTCGAAGTTTCATAAAAAGTTTATACTTAGAAATTTTCCTATAAACATGATTTTTGATTTTTAAATAATAAAATATTATTAATTATTTTATTTATTTAATAAATTCACTAGAAGACGAAAAATATAATTTTTCTCGAAACTTCTTTAATGTGTTTATTATGAGTAAACGTTTCATTTTTAGCCATATTATTATTTTCACGGTGACTAAGGTTACCGAATGGACTTATCGAGATATATTTATAATTATTAATTATAAATATTTACGTATATTACTTATCTATTTTCTTTAAATAGTATAAGTAGGGATTATTGAGCGATGAGATTGATATGATTGTTGGGATATGTCGTCAACCATCACACCACTAAATTGTTACGGGTAATTGTACAACTCGTCTAAACTCTATGCATCAAACGTGAAGACTGTTTTGGAAATGAATGATTAAAATGGGACATTAACTGGACTAGATCGTGTGCGGACGTCATTGCATTTTTTTATGTGATGAGAATTTGGTTGCTAAAGACTTGGTTGAGTGAGTTCTCGTAGTTCCATTTTTTACTGTCTTTTTTCGTTGGAGGAAATTATACTCAAATGTGTTTGAAATTTTTGAATTGAACTGTGCGATATGTGGTTTTGTTTTGGTCATGATATTGCTTATGACTTGCTATGTGAATTATTAGTGTTGTATGATTGTTTGGATCGGAAGGGTACGCCTATCCAGTATTTGTAAGATTGTTTGGATCGGATGGGTACGCCTACCCAGTATTTTGCTAGTTATTGGAGCGGATGGGTACGCCTACCCTGGTATGTGTGAGGTCCCGCCCTAATTTAGTGCTCCAGCTGGTAGGCCCTTTAGGTGCGTAAGTGACATATGGTGATTGACTAGCGGGATTGCTAGGTTGTGTTACATGACTAGCGGGGATGCTATGTCATGGGTTGTTTGAATATATATTCACTGTCATATTGCACTATTGTCCACTATTTTGAAATATTGGCACAACTTTTGGGTTTAAGGTCAAACCTACGAGCTCACCAACATTATTGTTGACGTTTTCGAGTATCATTTTCAGATGAAGTGAAAGAGGAATAAGTTGGTGTTATGTGATAGCAGACTTAGAAGTATCCCGTGTGGATTTCTCATATGAAGTCTTGCTTGTTTATTTTATTTGGTTTTAGTATTGAAATATTTTGGTTTAAGTTTGGATTTGGACCCCTGTGTGGGCTATTGGATATTGTAAGAGTTTACGGATTTGATTGTGATTTGAGACATCACTCGAGGTTGTTCGAGGTTGATGGTCTTCGTAACACTTGAAGTTTATGCATTGTAGTTTTCTCTATATTGTATCTTGTGTTATGATTGATCATTATGTTGCGCTCCTGAGTTTCCGCCATTGTCGGGGTATGACAAATATACATGGTGAAACATCATTTCTATACATCTCACCATTTCTCTTCTTCTATCTTATTCTAGCAACTTCTCTTGCTTATTTTCTTGTGCTTATTATTAGTGAGTAGCTTATCGTGTGTTTGTAAGAAACACTTGAAATTAATCGCCACGAGGATGATTTAGTGTGAGTTTTTTTATGTGTAAAGTGGTTCGAAACTCTTGTTTGACGAAATAGTAAAAACAAAGTTTTTTGTGTTAAAAACTCTTTCTTCTAGCAAGTTATCTTTATATCTTAGGATTTAAGGATGAACTATGTGTTCTAGAACAAAGATAACACAAAAGGTTTGAGCTTTAATGATTGTCTAAACATTTTTCTCATTTTTTGCGTTTTTGAGTCTTAGTAAACTTTACACTTGATCTTTGCTATTTAACGTGTTATAACTTAATAGTTCACATTTTTATAGTTAGTTACATGTTATAGAAAAGATAAGTGCAAAAAGAACGGATACAAATGTTACCAATCTTGTGTTTTTAGGCTTTAATTCGTTGCGTATTTGGCGAATTTTTCGAAGGTTTGGCTGGATTACTTTGTGTTTTGGGAAACAGTTTCTCAAAATTAAGGAGAAATACAAAACCCGATTTTTATCGAAACAAATCTTTGTGGTTCACGGCGAGATAGGACTTGTAGGACTCGATGATATAGTTTGGTTTTAGCGAGTTAAATATTTCACTATTCGACAATTAAAATTTGTTGGGCGAATAGTTGTCACTTCTTTTCGGCAAAAAAATTTCTTGTCCTTGGCGAAATTCTGGAACTTCTTATCTTGGTGTATTAAGGTTCACGGCGCGATAACTATTTTTTGTCATGGCGAGATAAGATATATCATGACAAGATAGTTTTTGGTGTGTCACGGCGATTAATCTTCGTGTGGTGAAAATAACTTGGTCTTTGCGAAACAAACTGCACGGCGAGATAATTTGGTCACGAAGAAATAGGGAATAGGCAAGTTAGTTTGACGAATTTAAACAAATATTTTGTGTTAGCTATTGAGGAGTCGTTGAGCTAATGTATCCGTCTTGATGGCTTAGAATTAGGAAGATGGTTTTTACTTCTTTCTTTGGTTGTTAAAAGAATGGCGTGTCATTCTTATGTCGTTATTTGGTCTTTGCACTGTTGTGCGTTCTTGTTGTTGCCCTGTAATGGGTTAGGGTTGTAGGAACTTGTTCGAGTGTCATATCCTCACCTGGCTTTATTTATAGGGTTTTTCTAACATGTGCCTCAGTGGCACATGTTAAGGTGGGGACACAGGCTGTGTGATACAACCTGATTGGCCAGCAGTTATTGTTATTAATCATTATCAGGCCCTACAAATAAATGCTGGCCAATCAGGATGTGACACACAGCCTGATGTCCCCACCTTAACATGTCATGTTAGAAAAACCCTTGTTTATAAGACAATTGGCAGGCATGTCACTAGTTACATCATTGAATGGCCTTGTTTAAATATTATAATTCAAGTAAGATTCTTTCAGCCAAGGTTGTCAAGACCGGGATCATACCCATGATCGTTTTCGTCTTTGCAAGATCGAGATCGTAAGGTAGGATCGGGATCGTAAGATCCTACTATAATGTCATTTTCTTAATAGTCTTTCTAATATTATATAAATCTACAAATTATTATATATCATAAACACAAAATTATATAAATGTTTCATAGGAATGTTGTCATAAATTATAATTATAAAATGTTTAAGAAGATTAACTTGTTGTTTTTTTAATATCTAGGAAACACAACCCATAAATTCGTAGATTTTAGTTCGTGGTTCGAGAAAAGTAAGATCGGATCGTAGTAGATCTTAAGATCCTATGGTCAAGATCGGGATCCTATAAGATCCTAAGCAAGCAAAGATCCTACGTAGGATCTGGATCGTTTTTGCTTTGCAGTATCGTAAAATCGTAAGATCCTAAGATCAGGATCGAGATCTTAACAACCATGGTTTCAGGAGTTGATTTTGTTGTGTACGAGAATGGTCCCTGATGAGGAGGACAAGGTTGAGTGATTCATAGGAGGTTTGCCTGATAACATTCAGGGAAATGTTATCGCTGCTTAGCCCACTATACTTCAAGATGCAATTCACATTGCCAACAACTTAATGGATCAAAAGCTAAAGGGATATGCTAGAAGTGCTGAAAACAAGAGAATGTTGGAGAACAACCCGAGGGAGAATCATGGACTTTCACTTTGTAGAGTTGTACATTCCTATTTTGCTTGTGTCTTTTTCACTTTGTAGAGTTGTATCCATCCTATTTTGTTTGTGACTTTCGCTATGTAGGTGTGGACTTTCATTTTGGAGGATTACAACCATTGTACAGCCGTGAGTTTCCTAATATGTTGCAAAGTTAGAAGAGATAGTTTGCAACCTTTTACTTTCCTAGTTTAAGTTGAAGAGATAGTTTGTAGCCTTGTACTTTCCTTTCTATTCAGTATCAGCCGTGTACTCGTGTAGCCTTGAATCACATTTCAGTTTCAATGTAGAGAGCCTAATTTCTAAAAATAGATTTTAAGTTTTCCACTTTTGACATTCAAGAAATGAGGCAGTATGTTTTATATATCAGTATAGATAAGATATCAACATTATGTAGCTATTTATAATTTTTTTAAAGTACTCGTAAATTTCACGTGTCTTTTATATTTTTTTAATCATTGCAAATATTATTTTATTTTATTTTTGTTGTGAAAGATCGGATTAACCCGATAATCAATTGTTTTTAATAATTGATAAACACTCAACTGAAAAGGTCAAAACCCGCCAAAAATAGTTTGAATCAATGCAACGCTGCTAGCTTGTACAAATATAAGAAAATCTTTTTTTTCGTTCATAGACAAAGAAAATCTTTTAATTGTTTTTCTTGATTTCGTTTCTATGAATACAAACCCTAATTCTTGTATAAAAAGTGTTATAAATTTCTATGAGTACAAACACAAAAATTATTAGAAAACCATAATTTTTACTAAAACCTTAAATTTTCGATGACTGGCTTTTTATCCAGGCTCGTTACCGAGATTTGCCATGTGCTCACAACCAGGACAACAAAAGTGGATGATGCACCTCGGCGCAATGCAGGTCGTGCCTTCAAAGTTGCTGATCAAAAGCTGCTCACAACCAGGACAATGGATGATGAAGATGCACGGCTAAAGGCACTTCTTACATTTAAACTTCATGATGAAGATGCGGCCGAGGGGTTCTTTAGAGATGTTGTTAGAGTCTGTGGACCACAAATCGTACGTAAAACCCCACCTATATGTGTATATATATTTTTCAGCTAGTATGAACTTATGTTTTCATTCGCTATACAGGTCTTGAAAAATGTAAGAGATATTCATGGACTCGCGTTGGCAATTGTTCTTGAACGATTGAATTCACATGGTGCATTTCCAGAAGTACATGACAAAACAAGAGCTACCGGAACTGGACCAACAGTGAAAACAACTTCAAAGATCACAAAGTCTAATGGATACGGATCAAAGCCATCTTCGGTATGATATGGCAGCTATACTTTGTTTTTTCCTATTTGTGAAATAAATATTCAGTTTGTTTCATTTTTGTACTTTAAAAGAGGGGTTTGAGCAAAGGGGTCAAAAGCAGAGTCTATAACTGTTCAATTGCAGTCTGTGTGCCAGGAATTTGAAGCCACAAGTAAAGACCCTGAGGGCCATTCAGTAGACGATCTAATCACAGAATTTCGTTCTTGTTTATCTGCTAAGGTACTTTAGTTGTTGTCTCATTTCATTCATTTGAATTTCATTCTTTATAATTTTTATTTACGTATATATATTTTCCAGGTTTCAAAGACCTTTGACATTAACCTGATGGGTGCATCTTCAAAGTCTTGTGAATATGTCCTTGACACACTTATGCAGGTGATTCACCGTATTCTTTGGGATGCTGTCTTTTTATGCATTGAAGTTATAGTGCTTCAAGTAGAGTTTCTCATGATAAAAGATTGTATTTTTTTGTTAATTGCAGGTCTTTGAGGATAAATGGTTTACTCACGTTGTCATGGAAAGAACACTTGACAATTTAATTACAGAGATTTTGATTTTGCTTCTAGATGAAAGGGTTCCAAGGATGCATGACGGCAGTCAACTTCTCAAAGTACTAAATGTTTTAATGCTTAAGATATTGGTGAGATTAGCCCCTAAATTCATCTACATATAATTTTTATTGGTTTCAGTTCATTCTAATACCACTTGACCCTTCTAGATGGCCGTCTTCACCATCAAATGAATCTTTTGCCATAAGAAATATGAAGTTTTCAAATTTGGTTGTAAAATGCTTGATCAAACTTGCAAATGATCTTCAAAGTACCATAGACGAGGTTGACCTCGATCACATTCTCCAAATCATTCATGTATATCTGCAAGAACTCAGGATTGATGAAATCAGGAGGAGGTTTGTATAATACTTTTTGATATCTTAATTTGCTATTTGTAGGTTTGAATTCTTACCTTTTTCTAATATGTTTCTCCAACTACTATGAGCAAACTTATAGACTGGGAGCAAGAG
>BQNB010100827.1:3708-24615 GCA_026074375.1 Tanacetum coccineum
GGATATTCAAGAAAAAGACAAAAACAAAGCTAAAAATGACAAAACCGAGCACGAGAATGAAAAGAGCGTGAAAAGAAGCCAAAGTCAAAGCCAAAGTCAACCCTGACAAAGTAAAGTCAAGTCAAAGTTAAAGGAAATACAACTTCAGGGACTAAAATTGTCAAGTTATCAAACTTGAATCACAAGGACTTGTCTTGCAAGACTACATATAACTTGGAGGGGCTGTTTCTGCCAATTCTACAAAGTTTATGCCACAAGGACTAGTTTTGCAATAATACTTATATGGTTGAGGGGCCAAAGTTGGCAACACACCAAACTTCACCCCTGTTATCCCCAACCTTTATAAAACAACTTTTCCCGCCAAAACAAAACCCAAGAACACTCACGGGCTTTCTTCCCCATCTTTACCCTGCAACCTTAAAATTACCCATTGGGTAATAACCTCTTCCCCTCTCCACTAAAACCCTAATCACATACCACCTTTCCATGTTGGCAATCCCACTATTTTCAAGACAAATCCAACGTCGGTTATTGATTCAAGAAAGCACAAGTCAAATTCAAGGGCCAAGATTGAGTTTTGATTCACCTCACACAAGAAACACAGCCTCAATTCGTCTCACAAAAGAAGCACACTTCAAAGGCCAAGACTTTAAAGTTTCTAGTATAAATTTAGGCCTTTTGTAGCCAAATAAGGCATCTAGTTCTTAATTAAGTTTTTTACTTATTGTAATCTTTATTCAGCTTATTTACAGCTTATTATAACTTTTTATTCACCCTTGTACTGTTTTCAAAGTTTAATGAAGTTTTGAGGTTTATATGTTAAAATTCAAAATAGATTACTGTCAAAGGCAAATGGAGCATGGTAAATTCAGGATGGCCATGGTTGTAGAGCTTATTGGTAAGCATTAGGTGTGTTTGTGTTTGCTGAAATTCAAGAAAAAGCTTAAGGAACTTGTAAGCTCCTTATTTTCCAATTTTTTGCAAAAATCACTGTAGCATTGCTTATCTTGGCTTATTTCTGCTTATTTTGTTCATTATCAGCTTAAGATGTCATAAGTTAGCATATTAGATCATAAATATTAGTTAAACTCAAGTTTTAAGTTAAAACTGCTTATTTTCTAGTTTAAACTGCTTATTAGCTCATCCTTTAAATAAGTGCTTATTTATCTTTGATTTTTGCTTATTTGCCTTTCATTATCATAGTACACGATCTGTTTTTAGTTTTCTTAACTTATTTTGGTCTAATCTAGTGTAAAAATACAAATTCAGTTTCTAAAGGGGTGTTTGGCACAGCATAAGTTTTTGGCTTATTGCTGTCAAAAACCCTTAAGGTTTTAAAAAATCCAAATTCAAGAGCTCATTTAAGCTTGTATAAGCTGTTTTTAAGTTTTTTGAAAGCCTTAAGCTTAGTTTTACAAGTTTTTCTAAGTGCTACTTAAAATTTGACTTTTAAATCCAAGTTAAACTGCTTATTTGGATAAGCCATGCTTGATGGCTTAATTTTGTACAATTTGAGTCTCAATTGAGTGTTAGAGTGTTGTAGCAAAGGTGCATTATAGGGGGATAGTATGGTTTAGAGTTTAGGTGAAAATCTGCATATTTAGTTAAGTGTTTAAAAAAGTGAAGAAACAGCTTTTACTTGTGCTTATTCTGGCTTATCCAGAATTTCAAACTCCATTTTCTTTACAATTTTGAATAGCTGTTGGGCCATACTCTAAGCTAAAATAAGCCCCTAGTCTTTAAGAATCCATTAAGGTGCTTATTTTTAAGCCCCTTTATTGCTCTTTAGGCTGTTTGGCTAGAAAATTTGCCCTGGTGCTGAAGTTGCTTATTTGAGCTTTTCTGTTTGCATTTCTTGCTTATAGGTAGTTCTTAATTGCTCCTTAGGTGATTTGAGTATATGTTTTTGCTTTTTTTTCTCTTTGCATTTGTGCTTATTTGCCTTTTTCTAGCTTAGTAGCACTAAGACTTCAACTAGCAGTACTAACTCTTAAAGTTAGTACTGCTGAGTTCATAAGCCCATTTCTGGCTTATTTGGTGGTTTTTAATTGTTCTCTTTTGATCTTAGTTGCTTATTGTGTGTAATTTTGTAGCTGTGATTGCTTATTGCCCATTTGTTTTGCTTAATCTGTTTAAAAATCCAAAAGAAAAAGCCCCTTTGTGCCTCTTGTTTACTTTAGCAATCTGTCTGCCAAAGCCTTTTCTATTAGTCTTTTCATTGCTTATTTTTAGTTCAAATTACTTATTGAATATTGGTTTATATAGACTTTAGGATAAGCTTTCAGGTTTTGTAATCCAATAAGCCCAAGACTCTGTCTAATGGCTTAAAAAATAAGCCCAAAGTTCCCCACTTGTCTGTTTTACAACCATTTTTGTGTCAGTAGCTTATTAAGCTATTCTCAGCTTATTTCTCATTCATTTTTGCTCATTTTAGTCTGCATTTGCTTATTAGGTGTAGAAAAATCTTAGTTTAGCTTATTTTCTTTTTAGGTGCTTATTTTAGGTCCAAAAAGCCTAATCAACTTAGCTCATTTTCTAAGTGTATAAAACTTTTTAAACTGTCTGTTTGTTTTGGCTTATTCTGAGCTTATTTGTAGCTTTTATAAAAAGTGCTTTCATAAAAAATGCTTATTCTTGTCTTATCTTCAAGTTTGTAAAAAAAAGTTTTCAAAAAAAAATAAAAGGGGAAAGTGGAAGTCAGGGGTGAGCTAGGGCTCGAACCCCCGACCTCAACACTCTCACCCTTTATACACACACACTCACCGCTGCGCCCTTGGGTCTTTTTCGTTAAAGACCCAAGTGGTTAATTATTTAACCACGTTTTGGCCAGATAAGCTTATAAGCTGTTTTTGATTTTTCACAGCTTATTACAATAAGCTGTGTGACCCATTTCATTTTTCATAGAATTCTTATAATCTTAGCTAATTTTTGTAATTTTTTCAGATTTTTATATAAACGTTTAGTATTTTTTATAATTTATTTTCATTAAAAACTTAAAAAATTCATAAAAAATAAAATATTAATCAGAAAAATATAAATCTTTTTTTTTAATTTTCTTTTATTACATAGTTTCTAGGAAAAATATTAGTGTTTTCATAGGGTCATTTTTGCAACTTTTTATTTTTTTAAAGAACGGGATTCGATCCCGTTCTTGTTTTGACTCGTTTTTAGTCTTAATCAACTCCGTTTTTTATCTAGTTTTTTTTAAACTTCCTTTTTAGTCAACTAGGACCCATTCATATTTAAAAAATCATTTTAGGATTAAAATTTGAGATTTTAGGTTTTTAACTCACGTTTTTAGGCTTCCATTATCGTTTTTAGGGTTAAATCACTTTCTTGTTATCAGTCTTAGGTTTTTCTTAATCATTTTTTCATTTTTAATTGTAGTGATAGGAAATCCAATCATAACCTCGTTCCATTCAAACCTCGATTGTCAATTCGTCATTCGATTTTCAATTTCACACCTCGTTAGGACATAACGACTCGGGAAATCAAGCTTCCGGATATATATTGATTCTCTTTGTGAATTTTGACTTTTTGCCTTGGTCGAGGGCAATTGGTTGGGATTTGCCTAGTGTAGTATTATGTATATACTATCAATCGAATCAGCCGCTGCCGGAGAGTGAAGTTGTTTAGTCTTTATTTTTATTTAATATTTTGGCTTTAATCTTAGATTAACTTAACCCTTAGAATTAGTGTAATTTAGATTAGTGTAAAATTTTGTATATTTGTTTATAATTGTTTGCTTGTGTATTTGCTTGTTTTCTTTGTGTGTCTGTTTTGTTTGTTTTCTATACACTCTTTTGGTCGATAACCTGATACGGCGTATTCACTTTAATTGAATACGTCGTATCTAACTTTCTTAACCAATACAGCGTATACAGATCTATACGGCGTATTCAAATTGAATGCGGCGTATCGATCACCTAATATAACAGCATAAGCTGATTCTTCGTATTTGATTTATGTGCTTGATTTTCTGTATTTTCTTTCTTCAGAGCCTATACTATTGATTGTTTATCCTCTATTTCAGGTAGTGCATGACAAGGAGTTCAACAAAGGAACTATTTACACCTTTTGAAAATCCGGAACGAGAATTTCACTCATCTAGGAAGCTTTTTAAGACACTAAGTCTTGACGAATCAAGTTTGCCTAAATTCGATCTATTTTCTTATCTAGAAGAACATTCCGAGGAAGAAATTGCACATGGAAGAGTACATGTGCAAGACCCGAGGTGACTATGGATCGGGTGTTACTAGGCCTAAAATCGATGCCAAAGATCACTTTGAACTAAAAGGCCAATTTCTCAAAGAACTACGTGACAACACCTTCAGCGGTTCGGATCATGAGAACGAGCATATTGAAAAAGTTCTTGAGATTGTCAATTTATTCCATATTCCTAATATAACTCAAGACCAAATAATGCTTCGAGCTTTCCTATGTCCCTCACTGGAGCCGCGAGTCGTTGGCTAAGGAACAAACTATCTGGTTCAATTACAACTTGGGAAGATCTAAAGGCAAAATTTCTAAGCAAGTATTGTCCACTTGCCTAAACTGCTAAGAAAATGGAGGAGATCAATAACTTTTAGCAAGAACATGATGAAACTTTTTACCAAGCATGGGAAAGATTTAAAGAATTATTGATGAAATGCCCTCAACACTACTTGACGGATATGTAAGAGGTGATCTTGTTTTATAATGGATTAGAATTTCTGACTAGACAAATTCTTGATTCAAAAGGTGTCATACCAACTAAGACAACTGTCGATGCAAAAACAGCCATCCAAGAGATGGCCGAATATTCTTAAAAATGGCACAACGGAACATCTAGGACAAGAAGTACTGAAACTTCTAATGGATCGGCTGCTATCCAAGCACAACTTAATAATCTTGGAAGAGAAATCAAGAAGATTAATGAAAAGGCATATGTTGCTCAGGTGGGATGTAGGCTATGTAAAGGACCCCACTACACCAAAGACTGTCAACTTAAAGAAGAAGGAAAAACCCTTGAAGAAGCATATTATACTCAATTTAGTGTACCTTTCCAACAAAGAGGGCAATATAGAGCAGCAGCTCTATGATTCTACCAAAGGAATAATGCAAACCCTTCGTATCAAGAACAAAGACAATCAATGAAAGAATCACTAAGCAAGTTTATGAATGAATCAGCAAAAAGACATGAAGAAAACTCCAACCTGATCAAGGAAATTCGAGCTTCTACAGATGCTGCTATCAGAAACCAAGGAGCCTCGATCAAAGCTTCAGAAATTTAAATCGGGCAAATAATTTGCAAGAAAAGGGACGTAGAAGTTTACCTAGCTCAACTGAAACGAACCCAAGAGATCATGTCAACTTAATCTCGACTACTGTTGAAACTGATACAACCTCGATACACCGTATAGGATCCACCCGATATGCCGTATCGGCCTAACAGAACAGTAAGCTGATTTTTGAGCCAAGACAAGCGACTTATCCCTTTCCTAGTCATTTGTATGATGGTTGCTATGATGAAGAGAATGGATCGTATGGACTGAAAGATTTGGATGCCGATTCAATCGGGACTATACTTCATAACGATGCCCTTCCTCAAAAGGAAAAAGACCTAGGAAGTTTTACTTTACCCTGCTATATTAATAATGTTTGTTTTGAAAAATCCCTTGCTGACTTAGGAGCTAGCGTAAGTGTCATGCCTCTTTTGACCTACCTCAATCTAGGATTAGGCGAATTAGCTTATACTAAGTTAACTGTTGAATTAGCAGATAGAACGGTGAAACATCCTAAGGGAATTGCTGAAAATGTACTAGTAGGGATTGGTAAGTTTTTTCCCCATAGACTTCATAATTCTAGATAGGCCCGAGGATATCAATGTGCCCTTGATCCTCAGAAGACCATTTTTGTCTACCGTCCACGCTAAGATATCTCGATCAATCATAACATTCTTCGGTGTCTTTTGGCATTATAGTTCCACCGCCTGCAGCACGATGGTGTACCGAGGGGAAAACTAACTTAATGTCAAACCATTATAAAACCATTTCAATTTGAGTAACCAAAAGCATGTTATGGTCTAGACATGATCAATGAAAAATTTTTAACGCTCCCATGCCTCGAATTATGATGCGTTCGGTTTTTGCTCAAAATTTGTGATCCGTTCTTAACTTAGTCACCATGGAAGGAAGAAAATATTTTGTGAGATATTTTCTCTATATCATCGAAAGAGTGAACTGGAATTCCTCAGAAGACGATCATACCATGCGATAGCATGAAACGCGTCATGGAATATGGAAAAAATTAAAAAAAAGAGATAAAAGAAAAGGGGTGTCATAGGAGACCCCATTTTGTTTATATGGTTTGAGTGATTACCAAAAATTTATCAATATGTCGTTTGGACTCAATGCCGGTAATCCATAAAATTGATGTTTTTGAAACTTGTTGTATCATGTGCATGCGAAGACCATAAATCCGTAGACTTGATTTGGATATAGGGGCAAATTGGTCCCCCGTCTCCAACTATAGACGGTTGGCACAACTCCTTTCAGCGTCGGAGCTTGCTTATTAGGTTCTCACCACCGGGGTGGGACCCATTGTTATTTTAGGATGAGGGAGGCCCCCGCAGGGGCGGTCCCATGTAATTATGAGGAATGCTCATAACTTCTTCGAAGTTGAAAGAGTGACGTTCATTAAATTCCTTCGTCGAATAAGACTCTTGGGGTGTCTCTAATTGGAGAATAAAGATTAGAAGAATTAGAGCGAGTGCTCATGCACTAAAAACAAGATAATAAAAATAAAGATAAAAGAAAATATTTTTGTAACCGATAATCGAACAAGTGTACGACAGCTCTCTAGAAAAACGCACAAAGAAGCGGGAGAGCGGGTAAGCGCGAAGCGTTTTAAAAACCTTCTCTTTTCGGGTCGAAGATCGTTGGATCAACCCTCCTTATACCTCTCTTATAGTTTGTAAATCTAAAGGTGTGCCGTTTTCACAAGTGACACAACGGTTAATTTTTTTAGTTTTTTTTTTTAATTTTTTGGTATTTTATAAAAATAAATTAAAAGCAAAATATTTTTGTATTTTTATGGTTTTATAAACAAAAATAGAAAATAAAAAAAGATAACTTCACGAGGAAGGATCTTCAAGGCACTAACTTCAAATACTTCGCGAAAATCGTACACCTCTTCCCCGGCAGCGGCGCCAAAATTTTGATAATATCCCTAAAATATAGTATAGGATATAAAATATATACCTAAAATATCTCAAACTAATTATAGTATAGTAAATATCCCGTTTGATAAGAAAATTGCTTAAGGACAAACAGTATTATATCTCCCGGATGTTGTATACCGACAAGAGGTGAATTTGAATTCCGCAAAAGTATTTTGTTTGATGCTCGAATATCAAATATTTTGAATTTTGATTCTACTTCTAAAAATTAAACACAAAAGCAACTAAAGGCAAGCAAACAAATAAGGCAATTAAAGAATTAAAGAAAAAAAAACGTTAACGGGAATTCTAAAACGCGACATATAAGTAAATAAAACAAATTTTAACCCTACAAACTTAAATTTAAATTCTAAAAATCCTAAATGACTAAAAATAATTTTTAGAAAAAGATTTATATTTTTTTGACTTTTATTTTATTTATTATGAATTAAAAACTGTCTTAATTAAGAAAAATAATTAAAAATATAAAACTAACACTAAAAATTTTGGAAAATTACTGGAAAATACTTTAAGCTATGGATAATGCAAGAAAAATAAGAGTTTTGAAAAACTGCTTATAAATAAGCAGTTAATAAGCCAAACAGATTTTAAGGCTTATTGGCTAAAAACCCTTAAACCAAATGCAACCCAAGGTCTAACAGAAAAGACCCAAGGGCGCAGATAGTTAAGGTTTTTGGCAGTTATGGTTGAGGTCTCGAGTTCGAGTCCTCCCAATACGGCCAACACCTTACCATTTTTATTTTACAAATTTCTTTTTGGAAAAGCTTAATACCACTAAAATTTGCACTTTTTGCAAATGGACTTTTTCTGAAAACAACTAATAAGCTAGGAAAAGCTAGCTTAAAGATGACATATTAGCTTAACATGACTAAGTGACTTATAAGCAAACAATTTAGGATTTTTAGACTTAAACAAAACAATGTGAAAAGCAAATAAGCTAAAACAACTAATCTCTACACCTAATAAGCACTTAAAACTCAAATTTAAGCAATGAGAATGAGCTTAAAAGCTCTTAAAAGATAAAAAGGATATCAGACAATAAAAGGCAGACTCCAAGGAAATTTTACCAACTTTAAGCTTAATTTTCAGTCCTAATAGGCACTTGAATAAGTTGAGGACTAAAAACACATTAATTTTGTCTTCCAATGAACACATAAAAAGAAGAATTAAGAAGATTTGTTTAGAAAATAAGCTAGAAAAAGGGACTTAAAAACTGACAAACTAAAATAGTTTTTGGCTTTTTGATTTTTATGAAAACTCGCAGCTTAAAAATAAGACATATTAAGCTAAGGAAAAGTTTAAAAACTAAAAACAAATTAAGTACTTGACTCAATAAGCTAATTCAAACAAAAATTAAGCTAACTTAAACTTGAAATAAGCTAGAAATAAGAATTTGAAAAAGAGGCAGAATACTTTTGTTTTTGGATTATGAAGAAAAAGTAAGCTAATGCGGACCTTGATTTAAGCTACTAATTTAAGACTAAATGAAAAAAGAGACTGAAACAGATTAAGATTGACACCTAATGAGCTTATACTCTTAAAATAGATTATAGCTAACCTAGATTTGCTTATGAAAACTGATTTTTAACTTTTGAAAAATAAAGTTTAAGACATTATGACAGATTTGACTATCATACACAAGACAATTGCTCACTTATTTCAAACCTTTTCTACTGCATTCATAGACTCAAACAAGAATAAAAACGACACTAAACAACACTTAAACAAAATCTAATTAAATAAGCTAAGTTATCAAACAATATAACCAAAGATTAAAACTTTTTTTTTGAACGGCAAAATTTTATAAACTAGCAAGGAGCTAGAAAAGAAGTTATAAAGATATTAAATGCGGGTTTTTAAGCCAATCATCCCTAGAGAACTTCCTACTACACCTACTATTACACCAAAGAAAGGAGGAATAGACTATATTCTCAAAAAGGATCGATCTAGACGGCTTATTAACATCAAAAGTGGAACGATTCCGAAATCCCCAAATAAACCACCAAGCAACATAGAAGACTCCTTCCAAAAAACCTTTAACTGAACCCGGAAGACGAATAGAAGAGAACCACGCGTCCCATTCTGAGAACTCAACAAACTCAAAACTTGAATTTCTGACTTTAAGACCTGAATTACACTATCAATTAGACTAAATTAAGACTAGTTAAATCTGATGCAAGTGGTAAAAGTGATCCAACACTACTAACCTAAGTTAAAACTGTTTGATCCAAACACCCCTTTAGAAATTGTATTTCCATGTTTAAGCTACAAAAGGGTGAAATAAGCTGAAACTTATGAAAACAGATTATTAACTAAGCAAATTAAGATCAATTAAACAATTTCTAGCCGAAATTAAGCACTACACTATAAGCTAGAATGTTAAGCATATTTTTGATTTTTTAGGCAGTTTTTAGCAATAACAAAAACTAAGCGAATTTAAACTATAATAAGACAATTTAAAGCAATATTAAGACTGATAAAACAGTATTAAGCAATAATAAACAACAAATAGCAACAATGAGCAAAGAATAAGCTAAAACTGGTTTTAAAGCTAAAAATGGAAAAGAGATTGTGTACCTTGATCCTAGCTCAAACAAGGATCAATTAAGCTTTTACAAGCTAGATCTACAAGCTCTAGCTTATCAAAGATAAGCTGGTGAGGTCTATAAGCCCTTCCCGTATTGGCTTATCTTCCATAAAAAGCTGAGGTAGTTTGGTGGTGATGTTTGAGAAATAATAAGCTCAGTTAAGCTTTTGAGGGCTTAACTGAGTAAAGGCTAGCATAAGTAGTATTTGAGAGCTTATAAGAGCTTATTAGATTAAAACTGAGCTTAATTGAAATATTAGTACAATAAGTAAAAACATGAATTAAACATTAACTAAATAAAAACTGAGATTTTATTGATTAAACAAAGCGAGTAGAAGCTTTTAAGAAGGAAAATACATTAAGATTAAGACATTAAGCTAAAAACTACTATAATAAGCTAAAATAATAATTAAGCTAAAAAATACTACTCCAGATCTAGATGCCATATTGTGTGAGTGAGGCCCTCCTTTTATAGGCGTGAGAAGAACCTTCTAGCCTCTAAGACGCTCCCCCATCTCTAATCCAAGCCCTTCAATCTTGATTGCTCTCCAAGTCACATTATCTCATCCGTTGGATTGATTACACGTCCTATCCACCAATCAAATGCATTGGGATTGCCAACGTGGATTAGTAGTTGTCAGAGATGTCAGTGTATGCTTCTAGAAGGAAGGAGTACGTGTACTTGGGTGAATTTACCCTGTGCGTTGTGTGAGTAAAAATGGAGGGAAGGGTGAAGGGGATGTACAGTGTTTAATTTGATTTTGACTGCTTTGACTCGTTGACCCGTATTATCTCTTTGACCAAACGTTTTATAATAACTGTTTTGAACTTGAGCTTGGAATCAGGATTTGGGCCAGGAATAGAGTTTTGGTTTATGGTTAATGGACTATGGATTTGATTAAAAGGATTTTGGTTTAAGTTAAAGCTTGTGGGCTGACCCGACCCATTAAGTGGGCCCGGGTTGGTCCATAGCAAATGGGTATGCCTTCGGCTTCGGTTTTTTTGCTCTTTTTCCGATCCCGTGCCCGGTTTTGTCCAATTTAGTCTTTATTTTGTCATTTTCTTGATATCCGTCACCTGCACATACAAACACAAAGACAAGCATATACATTGCATTTTTCACATGTTTTTGGTTATTTGGGCTCGTTTTTATAATAGAAAAGGTATGTGATTTAACACATACCACCTCTCTTTATTGTTTTCCGATGGCACAAGTCTCACATACATCGTGTTTTTCTGCTACTGAGGGTAGACCTTTCACCATCCTTTTGTATAACATGGTTCTAATGGCTTTGTGGTTGACGTGTCCAAACCTCTTATGCCATAGTTGGGTCTTAGAATCATCACTGACTTGTAGACAATTCAAATTTTGAAGCTGCAATGGGACATTTACAGGAAACATCCTGTTCTTTGTCATGTTGGATGTAATGATCAAACCTTTTTGAGGGTGAAAAACCATGCAAACACCACCTTGAATAACAAAAGTCAAGGACTTTTCTTGAAGCTGCCCAACACTGATGAGATTTGATGTTCGCAAAGGTACATAATAAACATTTGTAATTTGACTTTGTGTTGATATGACTCATCTAAGCGAATAAACCACTCCTTAATACCCGTCATGTGGTTTGAACACGCTGAGTCTAGAAACCAGAAACTATCCTTATCGTGCTTGTCTTCACTTACTGCTGCCATTAACCTTTCGGTTTCCTTTTCGTATCCTTCAACATCAACTGTAGCCATCAACAGAATTTCTTCATTGTCTTCAAATTCTGCATAGTTTACTGCACGGGCATCATTTGAACATTCATATTGGAAATTACGTAACTCATGACATTTATAGCATTCAATCTGAGACTTGTCAAATTGAGGCCTGTTCTCACTTTGTGATCTTCCTCGACCACGCCCTCTTCCTCTATTTGAGTATCCTCTACCCCGGCCTCTTCCACGTCCAGTACTATGATCGTTTTCTACCTTTAGAACTTGTTTATCATTCACCTTTCTTCTGATCTTTTGTTCATGAATCAGTAAAGAACTTTGAAGTTCATCTACTGTCATGGAATCAAGATCCCTTGATTCTTCTATGGTACAAACCACAAAGTTGAAGCTTTCTGTCATGGTTCTTATCACTTTCTCTACAATCTTTACATCACTCATATCTTCACCAGCATTCCGCATATCATTTGCAATAACCATGACACATCCAAGGTAATCAGTAACTGTCTCTCCAGCTTTCATCTCCAACATCTCGAAATCCCTTCGAGGCCGTTGCAATTGAGCAATTTTGCGTTCAACATAACGACTAAGGGTGTGACCTAGTAATCCGGATCACCAACGACTAATACTTGGCTTGGGCCTTATTTCAAACAAACTAAATCCAAATTGGGCTAGTCCAACATAGAGATCAGCCCAATATAAGATTCTTACTTCACAATCACTCATATGATATTGATCTACATGTGTTTTCTTCTCCAAAATTTATTTCCTCTGTCTATAAATATTTTTGTTCCCTTGATTTCTTTTGTTGTTTTACCTTGTATCTTTGCAATAATATATTAAATATAGTAATAAAATGACGAATAAAGTTAAAAAGTAACCTTGAAACGTTCGGGTTTGCTTCTTTTTTGGCATTATCATGCAAGTGTTATATGTATAGTTTTGATTCTAACAAATAACATACCAAATTAAGTTTCAAAATAAAGTACTAATACTATAAGAAAGTACCGTTGATACATACTAATAGTCAATTTTTTCCCAATATTATGTACACAGTACTGTTGTATACATGCGCGCATCTTAAGTTTATTATACATAAATTCTTCGCGGGACTGGATTGCAAGGAAAATTACATCATTCCATTTTCAATTATCATTCTTTGGAAACACTTGACTTGTCTTTCAACAGTTTCAGTGGAAAGGTACCTTTTGAGTCGTTTCCTCTTCCATCATTAAAAGAGTTATCCCTCAATAACAACAATCAGTTAGCTGGGCATACTAATATGCAAACATTTCAAAATCTCACCAACCTCACTCTTCTACGCCTTTCTTATAATAATTTTAGTGGTGAATGGGAGTTGGATACATTGTTATCAAGCCTCACAAACCTTAAATATCTCGATCTCTCGTACAACGGTTTTTCTGTTACGACAAAGAATGACAATCATTATGTCAACCCTGAGTTTTTATACGTGAGATTGGCCTCTTGCAAACTGAAGGTGTTTCCAAATTCAATTCGAGCCATGAAACAACTTGAACGGTTAGATCTCTCTAGCAACGAAATCCATGGCCAAATTCCTCATTGGGCAGGGGAGATAGGAGGCAATGAGTTGTATTCTTAGAATCTCTTCCATAACTTCATAACACGCTTGCCACAATTTCAATGGTATGGATTACAATACTTGTTTCTGCAATCCAACTTGATTGAGGGGCCATTCAGTACATCAATATGCAACATGAGCAATCTGTTGCATCTGGATATGTCCAATAATCGCTTTGGTGGATTGATTCCACAATGCTTTGGAAATGTCACCTCATCTCTTGTAACGATAGATATAGGGAACAATAGCTTTCAAGGAACGATTCCAAGTTTATACGATGACTGTGAAAACTTACTGTGGCTTATTTTAAAAGGAAATCAATTAGAAGGAGAATTGCCACGTTCTTTGTCCAAATGCCGATCCTTGACTGTGATTGATCTTGGAAACAACCACTTAAATGGTACATTCCCTGGTTGGTCAGAAGATCTTCCAAATTTGCAGGTTCTTGTCCTCAAATCAAACAAATTTCATGGACACATTCAGCCCTCTTCAGCAGTGAAATTCCCATTTCCAAATCTGCAAGTTCTTGACTTATCTCACAATAGGTTTGTAGGGCAACTCCCTGCAAAATATTTTCAATATTTCAATTACATGAAGAATGTTGTTAATAGCAGCCCAAAACAAAAATATTTATACGTGGGTGCAAAGTATTACTCCTTTGTTGTTGCGATGAAAGGGGTGGAACTAAATATTCCAAGACTTTTTGTTAACCTAATAATTGTTGATCTGTCAAACAATTATTTCGATGGGGAGATACCAAATATCATTGGAAATCTGAGTTCTTTGAAAGTGCTCAACTTGTCCCACAACCACCTTACTAGTCGAATCCCATATTCTCTTGGAAATCTATCTGAAACTGAATCATTAGACCTATCTTCGAACCAACTCACAGGAGAGATCCCTGAAAGCCTTGCAGGCATCAAGGGTCTCGAAGTCTTGCGTCTCTCGCATAACCGTCTTGTAGGGCGTATACCAGACGGAACGCAGTTCAAAACATTTGATGAGAACTCATTTGAAGGGAATGTGGGACTTTGTGGGTATCCGCTGCCCAAAAAGTGCAGTGAGTATACACACAAACCACAGCTTGAGGCACGCGAAGATCAAGAGGAGGAAAGTGGATTTACATGGGAAGTGGTGATGTTGGGATATGGATGTGGGACGCTACTTGGATTGGTGATGGGATATTTCATGTTGTCAACAAAAAAAGTAAAGTGGTTCAATGCATTTGCTGATGCAGCACAGAGCTTAGTATTAAAGAAGAAGAGAAGACACATATATATCGGGAAATGATTTTATTAAAGGTATGATGTTTCAAAATGCCTTACCCTATGAATTCTCTTAATTCTTAAAAAATTTATGATGCAGGTAGAGGAGTTTACGGTGGGCTGGACCCTTTGAATTATTCAGTCGTATATCAGCTTCTTCTGAATAATGTTGTATGTTGTAATATTGTTGACCTTAAAGGCAATTCAGATGTGTAAACTGTATAATCAAGTGACTACTGTAATAAGTTGTACCGCTTTGTTCTTGGTAAAACATATACTTCTCAATAGTATGAATTCTAAGTTGTAAGCTTAAGAAAAGTTGCAGTAGAAATGAATGTGTGTAAATGAAATTATGATTAATAATAATAGCTGTCGATTAGTATATCTACTTTGACCATCCAGTGTGTTCGTCGTCTATTCTGCATATCAGATGTTTGTTGAGTATATGTTTTAGAGGAAATTAAAAGTATCAGGTTGTAGGCTTTCAAGTATCATAGTTTGCCATTTAGCATTTCTTTTTATTTGCCCTCCAGTTCGGCACATGCAGTTTTGGCTGTATGACATCTTACCAAAAAAAAAAAATCATGGACTGTTACATCTCTACCATACAGTCTGTTTACAATTAAAAAAATGAAGAAAATCTCCGTCCCATTTTTAGTTTATCTGTTTTTGTGGATCCAATATTCACTTTCCTTTTTAAAAAACGAGTCACGTCTTCAGTTTTTCATATTTCACGCAAACAGGGACCAAATGATGTGACCAGAGCAAATACAACCTAAACTGCAACTTTTATTGTATCTTTTAAGGGCTGGTGACCGACCAGAAAGATCATAATAGTGAATGAAGCGCATAAGCAAACGTAAAAATGTAATTCATTAGTTAGGAAGTATTACAGAATAGCTCTCTTTCCCGGTTGGCATAACTCGGTGTAGTGTTGACCTGCAACAGAATTGAAGGAAAGAAACACGTGTAACGCAGAGACTTCAAACTCAAGGAAGATGAGGATAGAGAAAGAGAGTGTTAGGATTTTACCGGAATATACAATTAGTCCATCTCTTCATCATGTCACCAAGATTAACAATAAAGGCCCTGCACCACAGAATACATATTAGACATTCAAATACAAGACTGCTAAAGGATAATACCCTGCGCATGCAAAATCAGATGAGACACAGTTTTATAGAGATATTTGTCAAATATCTCTTTGGGACAAACCAAAGTTGTATGTTTTTCCCAAGTCCGTGGGTGCTTATGTTTGTCCCTGCACACCTGTTGTTGATACACCAACACTATCATGACAAGTAATAAAAAACTTTTTAAAATAAGAAGTAGGTGTGTTGCGAGAAAAGTGATGATTCCATAATCAGAATGTGCAGAAGCACCATATACAACCCCATTTCCCCTGACGCCATTCAGCTAATATAAAGTCCATCATCATGATTGTCATGATGTCGGTTATCAAGTTTGACATGAAAAGTAGAGTAATTAATGAACATGGATAGTGCAAAAGTCGTAGAAAAGCGTATGGTTTATCCAAAGCACCGACGCTGTGAAAGAAGTGATCGTCTAGATTCAAAGCCAGAGCACTCAAAGAGCTCAATTTCTTTAATTGTGAGAATAAGTAAGGGTAAAACAGGAGGAGAATGAATGATATAAGAGAAAGTTACAAAAGTGAAGTGTAGTAATTCTCCATGACAGGTCTCCAGGAAGGTAGAAGAAATCTGCAGCATTCACACAGGATACTAGTAGTAGTAATTATCCATTTTTCTTATGAAAAAAAAGTTGCAGATAAAGTTGATTTTGAATCCCCCTCCTGCTGTCAATCCCCATGCCATGCATCATATTAAGTATTTTGTAAGAAATTAGTAAATGATATATACCAGCTTTAGTTTTTGAAGATCGAGGAGTCGAGATTCTCGGGGTAAAGTGGAGAAACACGGGTTGACTCAGCTTATCCTACGTTTGACTTTTACATAACACATATAATGTTAACTTTCTTTTACCCTTTAACTTTTTTATAATGTTTTTATCTTCGACATGAAATTTTTTAATTGATTAAACTCATTAACTTTAAATATTCATAATGCAAAAACATCAAATTTCAAGTGAAGTGATATGGTAAAAACTTAACTCAAAAAACCATAGTCAAATGCCTACTTTACATCTTACTTGTTTGAATAACAAGTCGTATCAATCTGGGTAGCGAGAAAAAGATATAATCGTCCTCCCGGGCAGGTACTCTATTTTACCGACCCAATCCTCTGTATTTGTTAATTTCACTTCGGGTACTCGTCGCCTTAAGTCGGATTCGGCTTTGGTATGTTAGACGTATAAATTATTGACCTCAAGCCATTGTGGGCTTGAGGTCAATAATTTATACGTCTAACATGTAGGTTTTGAGATCATTGGCTTTGATAGTGGTGCAAGTGACGAGTAACATAAAACCGATTGTTGGCAACATTCTCTATAAATATATGTACGTATGTGAATGAAATATATTGATGATGGCTTAAAATATGAGTGGTTTCCTAGTTTATTGGGGTAACCTTAATGTAGAAAATTTGTTGGAGCCTTTAAGTATCGGTTAAGCCTTTCACCTATTTTCATTGATTTGGCACAGCTTTCACTTTCCAAGAGGTCTTTCTAATCAAATCTAATTCAACAATCACACATGTAATGTAAGCACTTCTCATATTTAGTAGTATGTTACTGATGCTTAAAAAAGCAGATTACAAATTAAACTTATTTTTGTTTAATCATGTAAGTGGAAATAACATTGTCATGAAAGTTGAGCCAATGCCTAAGAAAATTGTATTTAAAGAAGAATAATATGCCCAAAATACAATACTTGACAAAAGCCCAAAAATAAGGAACTGCGATAACAAAAGAAGTGCAATAATATGATTATTTATATCCGATAATAAAGAGAAGCCTAACATGTTCAACAGTTGAGTGGTTTTGAACGGGTATGGATGAACTACTTGAATTTTACTGGTTGAAAATTAAAAGAGGGGAGGGGTTTTTTTTTAGAACGGCAAATTATATTAAGAAACTAGCAAGGCGCTAGAAAAATTACAAAGATAAGGATCTAGGACATTTCATTCAAGAGATCCAATAAAAATTGTTTTTACACTTATTTGAGCACCAAGTAAAAGAGAGTAAAACAATTTCATCAAATAGCATATCCATACGCGGTTGAGATGAGCCAAAATTACGATACTTTCATATCACCCACCACATAACGTAAAAGACCCCTTCCAATATATCCTTAAAACCTTTAAGGAGACGAAGAGTGTGAAACCATTCAAGCCAATCATCGTATGAGGATAAATCCGGGCAATCAAACTCCCACCATCGAGTCAGTTTGGTAGTAATGTTCCGGGCCATAGAACAAGAGAAAAAAAAATGTGAGCATGACTCCCCTGCACAGCTGCAAATAGGGCAAGTGATAGAGGGAATTTCAATACCCCGAAGAGACAAATTAAGCCTAGTTGGGAGCTTATCCAAACTCACTTTTCAAGCCATGATGTTAATCTCAATTGGGACTTCCGAAACCCATCTAGTGGGAGCACCAACTGCGAGAAGAAGATGATCATCTATGAAAAGGCGAGTAGATTTAATCGAGAATTCACCCGAGGAATCGAGGGACCAAATCCATCTATCATTAGAGACCGAGAGAATGACAGGGTTAACATCTTCGATGAGTTTGGAGAATTGCTCTTCTTCTAAACTTCCACGAGAGAGTCTTCTAAAAGAACAGGAAATAGAGCTAGCGTTGATTTTTTCTGCCACGGTAGAGTTTTTATTGCAATCTAAAGCAAACATACGCGGGTATAATTGCATAAGGGAGATATCAGTAAGCCAAGAATCAACCCAAAATAAAGTATTCAACCCATTTTCCACTTTCCTTTTCATATGAGATAACAAGTTAAGACCTTTGCTAGATAAATTTCCGCATTCACGAATAATAGTAGTCCAAGTAGAAGAGCGAGCGAACTTACCAGTGTTGTCTAAAGCTCCACCATCGCCAAACATAGCTTTAATGACCCTATACCATAAAGAGGAATCCTTTGACATGAACCTTCATATCTATTTGAATAAAAGAGCATGATTTTGAGCGAAGAAACTCGAAATACCAAGCCCTCCTTTTTTCCTTGAAACCATTATTTTTTCCCAACCAATCATAGACATTTTATTCTCATTAATATCAGCACCATTAAAGAATCTCCTGCGAATGGACTCCATCTTACGTAAAACACCAACAGGAGTTTTATAGATTGACATCAGGTATATAGGAAGCGAGCTAAGGACAGCTTTATTCAAAGTAAAACGACCACCTATAGAAAGCATTTTAATTTTCCACTTAGATAAACGGGATGAAAGTTTTGCAATAACCTCGTCCCAAAAGTTACTTCTAGAGCTGGAAGAACCGACCTTAACACCCAGATAGTTAAAAGGCGAGGAGAACGTGTTACAACCAATGACATTAGCAGCCACATCCACTTCTTCTTGAGAGGTACCAATGCCCATAATCTTACTCTTTTGAATATTGATTTTGAGCCCCGACGCCAAGTAGAAACATTTAAGCATATTAACGATAGTGATGACATTCGCCTTATCCCATTTACCAATGAAAACAGCATCATCCGCATAAAAGAGATGGGATAACGTTAAAGACTCATCAATACGAATACCTTTGTAGAGCCCGGAATTCAAGATATTGTTGAACGAAATGTGCAAACTTTCCATCACCAAAATAAAGAGGAAAGGAGAAAGAGGATCTCCCTGCTTCAAACCTTTATGAAATTTGAATTCTGATGAGGGACTTCCATTAACCAGAATCGATCCCATTGCCGAAGAAAGACACGCTTGAATCCACCCTCTCCATTTAACACCAAAACCAAAGTTATTTAGAACCCCGTCTAAATAATCCCATCTTACCGAATCGAAGGCCTTTTCAAAATCAGCTTTAAAAATCATAGCTTTGATTTTATGATACTTACACCATGAAATAAGCTTGTTAAGAATAAAAGGGTCATCCAGGATTTGCGTTTAGAAATAAAGGCAGTTTGAACGTCACTAATCAGATCAGGCATAACAATGCATAGGCGATTGGACAAGATCTTGGCAACGATCTTGTAAAAACTACCAATGAGGCTTATTGGACGAAAATCTTTCACCATCTTTGCATCTAATGATTTAGGAATAAGAGTAATAAATGAAGAATTACTTCCAAGAGGAAACTTACTAGAAGAGAAAAATTCCTTGACAACATTAATCACATCATGCTGAATGATGTTCCAATATTTTTGAATAAATTCGAAGGAAAAACCATCCGGCCCTGAAGATTTATTAGTGCCACACTCCCAAACCGCCTTCTTAATTTCTTCTAAAGAGACATCACTTTCAAGGTCCGCATTCTGGTCTATAGAAATCTTTTGGAACATATGTGAATCAAGATTAATAGTCTGACCTGTAGGCATAAAAAAACGATTAGAAAAGTGTTCGAGAAATTCATTCTTCACTTTGGGAGGATCTTCAATCCACTCTCCATCGACAAGAACACCACGAATATCAAGTTAAGACCGTTTTTTATTAATGATCCCGTGAAAATACTTAGAATTTTCATCACCTTCGATAGCCCATTGAATCTTGGCCTTTTGGGCCAAATCAGAAGAGTGTCGCTTATCAAGATCATGAATATCTTTCAAAAGGGAGATTCTTTCATTAATAATATCGTTATTACTCAAACCTTTATCAATCAGCTTGTCTAATTCTGATATACGGGACTGAGCTGAATGACGCACCGCAGAAGCCTTGAGCATCTCATCTCGACTCCATTTTTTGATAATTGCCTTAAGAGCTTGAAACTTCTTTCTCAGAAGAGAAATCTTGTTAGTTTCCATGATAGATAAATTATTCCAAGTATCAACAATAAGATTGTCAAATCCGTCCTTTGTGAACCAAGAGTGAAACACACAAAATGGCGTAGGCCCATAATCAACAGATGAATAATGAAACGGTGATTTTGTGAGTGATTTAAGGATAGTGATGATTTTTTTAAATAAATTCAATAATAAACATTATCCTAATTAGGAATGATTTTCAGTTAGAGATTTGAAATTTCGATCATATGAACCCACAGCAAAACGTTTTTGATTTTAAAATGCAAAATTAAAAGTTACAGAATTTAATGCAAAAGATAAAACCATTGTTAAAAATAGAAGATAAAACTGATACTCCGTACTTAATTAGGAATGTTTTAAAGATAAAAGTAATATTAAAAGTTACAAAATGTGTTGAATACTGTTTTTGAATTTTTCCCGCCTATGTTGAAAAATGTTTTTAAATTTATTGGGTTATGTAGTTTGTTTTTTAAAAAAGTTCCAAAACTACCATTGTGGTGTAGTGGTAAGTACATTTGATGTGGGTACTTAGACTCGGGTTCGAATCCTTTGATTGCCTATCTTTTTAACATTAATGACCCATTTAATGCCAAGGTGGATTATATAACTTGCATATG